>BSUD01000001.1:162465912-162534520 GCA_033239045.1 Fagopyrum esculentum
TTTTTTTCCAATATTTTTCAGGCATGGTTTCTCGTCATTTAAAAAAATGATTCCTTTTTTGCTTTCAAAAATATTCTACTATTTTTTTTAATAAAAATATATTTGGATTTGTTTTATTTTATTTTTTTAAAATCTGTTTGGATTCTTTTTTTACAAAACTGTTTTATAAATTTTATTTACTTTTTTATAAATAAATATGTGTTACTGTTTTATTTATAAAAATACATTTGAAATTCGACTAACTAATCTATGTGGATTTTTTTTTCAAAATTGTTTTACAAATTTTGTTTATTTTTTTATAAATAAATTTGTTTTACTGTTTGTTTTTTCCTTTTTTTTAATAAAAATACATTTGAATTCCGACTAACTTATCTGTTTAGATTCTTTTCGATCGGGGTAAACACCATCTAAAAAGCAACAGTTTTAAAAAAAAAATTGATGAATTCCATTTTTTAAAATATCTATATTTGTTTTTTTTCTTACAAATACTTTTCATAAAACGAAATATCTAAAGGTAAGATTTTGTAAGTTAAAAATTATATTCACTTTTTTTCTTTTTTTTTATAAAATTTTGGTTAGTAGTAAATTAAAATAAATATTTAATATTTTTTTTTTATAAATATATCATTATTTCCCACATACACAATGAAACATCAATATTTAAACATACCCGCACAAGATGCGGCGGGTATAAAGTTTTTTCCTTGAAAATTCAAATGTATAAGCCAAAGTTTGAATATCCAATATACATTGAATGGTAATTATTTCATTGTAATACATTAATTTTACATTCATATTCCTTGTATTTTCTACAAGTACAATCGGCCTTTCCTATTTTGCATTTTTGTAGTTATCCTTAGTTTTTGACAATAAATTTTAAAAATTCAAATGTATGAGTATTTGGTCCTATTTAAGCCAAAGACTGAACAAGAAGAAGATTGAAACACAATTACAAAGCTGTAGGGAAAAAATGAGTCCCAACCAGAAAAAAATATGCCTTCTGCTCACAACCCTAACCCTAATTATGTCGGTTTCGGGTTTTCGGATGTTTCCGTTCATCACGTACCATCTTTGCATGATAAACGGGTTTGCAACCGATACCTTATGGCTTCAATGCCAGCGGGGATCCGACCCACCGGCGGAAGCCAACGGTGAGCCGCTATTGATCCCGGCTCACGGGAGTTACAATTGGTCGTTCAATGCGCTTCCCGATCACATAAGAACGTACTCTTGTGACGCGCAATGGTCTCATGGTAAGTTGACCTTCTTAGCGTTTGCTGATGAGATGCAATTCATCGATGATGATTGTGGGGGTAGGCATTGTATTTGGTTGTATAATGAGACGGCTTTGTACTTGTTTAACATTCATGACCAACGTTTCAATAGATATCACGGTTGGCAATAAGTTATTTAGGCAAGTGTCATGGAAGAAGATTGAATAAAGAGTTTGAGCTTTAGTTCTATGTGTTGTCCAAAAATTATGTTTTTAGACTTAATACAAGTGTTTAGAGTTATATTTTATTTATAAATATTACTCCATTTCGCTGCGGAATCAAATCCTATTACAAAATAAAATATATTTATTTCAGATTTGAAACTCAAATGCCAAATTGATTAAAGTCAATTTCAATTTCGGTATTTGGGTCCAACTGCGAAATTGATTTAATCCAATTTCGCTTTTGGACCCCAAGTGTGTAAATAATTAAATCCGATTTCGCTTTCACACCTCAAATGCGAAACCAATTTCGTTCTCGAACCCCAAGTGTAAGATTAATTAAATATTAAGTTTTTCACTTCATGTTCGGAATTTAAAAAAAAAAGAGAAGCATTCTTTCACTAAAAAAAGCATCTCAATTAGCCTTTTGAAATTAATTAAAGATTTAAATGCTATATCTTTATATCATTGCAAAATCATTCATCTTGAAAGATAAATTAAGAGTCTTGACTTAACCATTCTTTCACTAAAAAGTTCTAACAATTATTTATAATTAAATAAAGTATTAAAAAAAAGATCTAAACTATTTAATGAAAGAATTTTGTCAAATTGATTGTTCGTTATTTTCATTATAGGTTTGTGTATTCCTTCAATTTTTACCATTTTTATTAAATTGAAGTTGGATGGTGTAGGGTTTGATTAGAGGTTTTTTTATTAAACATATTTATACCATGTGCCTAGTTACTAGAGAGAAATTTCAAAAAGACTTACTTAATTAATTTGACCATTATTAATCTATGTTCTTAGAAATAGTTTTTTGGGTACTCGGAACCTTAATAAATACTCCATAAATGCAAACATTTATTATTTAGTCAATGCATCTAACATCATACTTGTTGCTCCACAGTTTTGAGAAAATTGGTATAATGGGACCATATTCATTTATGAAAGATAAACTTATTATTAGCCTTGTTATTTGCCTTTGTGAAGAAGCAAATACTTTTCATCATATATGTCAGTTTCACATTCCGTTCTTTCTCTCTCTTCCCCATGGCTTTCACCATGAATTTCAACCATGACGGTGGCGGTAGATCTAGGCTTTACTCAATTAAACAATTACTCTTTGTCATACCTGAGATCTCTCTGTCGCGGACTACGAACGTTGTAGATCGAGTTTGTGTAAATTGGGTAGGTCGAATTTGTGTAGATTGAGTAAACCGAAATTAGGTAACACTAGTTAGGGTAATCAAAAAAACGTATTATTAAAATTGAGTAACACCAGTTTGCAGTGCTAAAATTGTGTAACACTAGTTTATAGTGTTAAAATTGGGTAACACTAGTTTGGATAATTAGAGAATATAGATTAATTATAACTTTAAAATAAAACATAATAATAAGATTCAATTAATTCAGTTTGTAATAGGGATGGCGGGTGGGCATGTCAATCAAGTTTTGAAATGTCTTCATACAAAATCAAATGAAATTCAAAATTAAGATCCGTGCAATTTAAATAACAAAACAAAGATTCAATTTAAAGATGTCCAAGATAGTCAACTGCTCTATTTCCATTACGCCGCACATGGCTCCAAGAACACCTCTCAAAGCTAACATTCCAAATATTCATTCCACAATCCGTCCAACCATATTACAAGGCACTCCTTCCTCTCGTGCTTAGAGATTTGAGCCAACGAATATCACTCAAACACCACTCTCGTAAGTCATACACGCAATCCCAACCGAGCTCTACTAGAACCAACCAAATACACAATCCCATATGATCCCGTCCCACAAAACCTCCTCCCGTCGCCCCGCCAACATCCACACCAACATCACGCTGGTGAGATCCATCCATCTTCACTAGTAGCAATTGATAATTCAGATTTGTTGTTCTTTCAATTTGGTCTTTCTCTACCCATTGGCAATTCACATGTTTTGGGCTTTCAGTTTGGGCTTTTGTCTGGGCTCAAGCCCAAAAGTAAATTACTAATTTACATACTCTGGACTTTCATATTGGGTTTTTAACTGAGCTCAAGCACAACAGTGAACTACTAACCAATTGATAATCCAGATGTTTCATCCTTTTAAATTGGGCTTTTGATTGGGCCCAAATGGAAATTGTTGCACGTACCAATTGATAATTTAGATGTTTTGGGCTTTCAAATTGGGCTTTTGACTGGGCTCAAGCCCAAAAGCTAATTACTATCGTGAACACAATTATTATATTTACTTTGTTTATGTTTCTTGTTTGGTTTGAAAATGAGATCGACAATGCCAATCAAAGTCACCTAAGAACTCAAAATTGTCTCTTTCATTGTTGATTTACAATGTAAGTTAGGTTTCCAACAAGAATGCTTTATTGACCTTAAACTAGCTTGTTCATATGAGATTATAACATGTTACTTTGTTCTAAGTTTTAAATTACGTCAAAGTGTTAGGTCTGGTAGGTCGTCAAAACAAGGTTAAATGGCATTTTAATTACATTGACCTCCCTGTCCTTCCAAAAATGAATGGTTTATTACATCATCAAGACCTAATAAATACCTTAATATAAATAAAATGATAAATCACTAAATTATAACGAGTAATAGTAATATAAGTTGGTCTAAAATCGGAGGTTTAATTCGACCAACTTAGATGAGTTGTCATTGATTATATTGTTAGTTAAATATTTTTATTTAATACTGTATAAAATATTAATTTAACATTTTAAAGGAAGTAATACACTATAAAAAAATTAACAAAGATTTCTATTTTTAGGAAAGGTAATAGAGTGATAGATAAATTTAATAATTTTGATATCCGTTGAGTATATTTGAGATGGGTGGAAATGTTTCACATCGGTAATATATGCTATGTGACACGATCCTCTATAACCTTCTTTATATATTGGACAAGATTTGCTATATTTAACCAGTTCAATATCAAATATACCAATTCAATATCTTTTATTTTAGGTTATTTATTTTCCGTAAGAGTAAAAGTTTTTTAGATTTAATTCTTCTTTGGATTGTTACTCTAACTATCTTGGACTAGTTGCACTTGAAACAAAGTGCAATAGCCAATTGGAGGGGATGCACGTAAAGTGAACCTTACACACAAGCATTCGAGGTTCATCCTAAAACCAATTGACAATAGGAGGAGTAGTCTTAACTCTTATATGTTAGGTTCGGGTATTATCATATTGTCGATGTTAGACAATACTTCACACATCTTAACACTAATGACAATTGGTTTTAGGAAGGAACCCGAAGGTTTGTGTACGTAGATTCACTTTGATGTGCAAATCCTCCACGTCTTAGACTTGAGGGAGAGTATTGAGATGCGTCAAAATATCTTACATCGACAATATAATACCCTAACATATAAGTTTTAGGGTTATTCCTCTTATTGTCAATTGAAAATTAACTGGCAATTATTTTTCATGAATCTAACATTTGTAAAATTAAAAAGGAATCAAATCTCGTGAAGCATGTAATTCTATACATCTAAAGTAATATATATGGTTATATAATACATTTTTCAAGCTTCAACATTAAGGAGTTTGATTTTGAATATGGTTTGATTAGACGTTGATTTTTGACTATATATAGTATGTGGGAATTTGACTGTGGATTAAGTCCAAAGTTAGTCCTACAAGTGAATCATATGTCCCTAAAAATATATTTATTTTCTTTGATGTAGATTGAAGCAATAAAGTTGGGATACAACAAAATCTTGAAAAGAGGAAAGGTGGAAATCTTAAGGTTCACCAAACAACGATAAAAATTGTTTAAAGTTTGAATGATGATCAAATCATGATTAAAACTCGAAAATTGTGGATTAGCTAGTAAAAGCCCACTACTGAGCCTCTTTGTTTGACCCCCTAACTCTCTATATTCATATAATATGGCCATTTAGATAGGTATATTTTCAATCAAGGCTTGTCTTCTATCAAATGGTTCACCAACCTCCTTCCTCTTTATCTCTTTTGATTATAAAATAGTAATATTACAACAACCTTCACAAAATTCAATCAAAATCACTTGTAACGGATAATATAGGCATGGAATCGATCACGCGAGAATCTTTTTTACAATAAGGAGTAATAACCTATAATAATCGATAAACCCAACACTCTTGATTTGTGTTATGTATCCCTACACATGGATCTGGATTGCACGTCGTGCGTTTTACGACATGTTGAGGAAATATATAGATGAGTGTGCTATTAAACACAAATCAATGTGACACATCATGCACCTGTATATTGCAAAGCCGGCCCATCACACGTCCGTGCGCGAGTAAAATCTCTTATTGCTTAAAGTTTTTAGAATGAATCCCTACTAGGTTTATGTGTTGAATTTGGTCCTAACGCACATAAGCATTCGTATGTACACGACCTCCAATTTACGATCTATCTGTACCGGACTTTGACACCAGAGGTTAGACATGGGTCGCAAACCTAAACCGGCGGCTTAGGTTTAACCTAAACAACCGGCGGTTTAGCCAGTTTATTAAAAAAAATTGAAAAACTGGACCAAATCGGACCAAACCGACGATTTGATCTCCAAACTGCCGGTTTTGTCCATTTTTTTTAAACAAAAAAATAATCAAACCGGCGGTTTAACCGCCGGTTTGGATAAACAGCCGATTTAGGTTTGGCCAAACCGGCAAACCTAAACTGCCGGTTTGGGCCGGTTCACAAACCGCCGGTTTGGCGGTGTGGTTCAAACCGGACCCATGTCTACCAGAGGTAATATTTTATAACTTCTTTCTAAAGATTATAAATTGAGAATTTTTTATGTTAAAAAAAGATAAATGATTTAAAATATTGGAAATGTAATACCAATTAAAACTTAAAACTATTCTTAAAAAGTTTTAAGTAGTGACATTTAAACAAAAATCCAAGACTATAATATCAGAAAAATGTATTTGTGCAATATTGCAGTGAGATGACGAAGTGCGTAAGTGGGCAGTCGTCGACATAGAGTCATAATTACATTCATTTATCTTAAATTATGACTCCTCACATCTTGTTTTTAGTCTTTTAGGGCATGTCGCACATTTTATTTGACTATACACAAATTCTTGATTTTATTATTCAATAACAAAGTTTGAAAAGGATAGCACGTACACTAAAGTAATTACCCTACACTTTATTAGGAAAGATAAAGCAACTAACTATGAATAATGATCATTCTATCGAATTAGAGAAATTGAACATAAACACCCTTACCTCGTTTCGTTATTAGTTCGGAAACGGAAACGGAAACGGAATGAAAACGAATCTAGTCCGTATGTATACCATTATTCATGAAATTTTGTGGAATCATTTCCTGTGGTTGCATGTAAAAGTTATTTGTTTCTCCCACTTCGTTTCCCTATAGGGTATCAAAACTAATCAAATTCTATTATAATTACTATAAATTATAAGGAATGATTCCATAAAATTTCATGAATAATGTTATATATACGGAATAGATTCGTTTCCATTCCGTTTCCGTTTTCAGAGTTGGAAACAAACGGGCCCTTAGTATAAATCACTTATTAAGATCACTTTGTAATCGTGGAGATGAAAATGTTATTGCATCGATATATAATACATAGATAACGAGTCTAATATATAAAGTTGATGGGATACCCTCCTATTGTCAATTTATTTTCTATCACATTTATGCGTTGAGATCGGACATAACGCGTATATACGTTCGGACATGCAATGAAATTCGTCTCCTCGTTAGATTTGTCCGTCAGAATTTCACATGTTATTATAAGTGTTCAATGTTTTGGATCCTGACTTATCCAACGTGTTATGAAATCTCAATGAGCTCTATGTCGGGGTCGAACCTAACACATGTATATTTGATCCGTTGAAATATCAGAGTGAGTGACCGTCCTTTATATGGGTCATTTTCTTTACTTGTTCTTCGTCCCACTTTATTAGTTAAGTTATTTAAATAGATCTTCCAAAATTTTACTCGTTTTGAATAAAACTAATTCGAAGAAAAGAAATGAATACCTAACTAGTTAAGTTATTTAAATAGATCTTCCAAAATTTTACTCGTTTTGAATAAAACTAATTCGAATCGTTTGGTTTAAATTTCGACCGATGTCTGAATATAATAATATTTAAATTAATTAAATGGACTCGAAATAGACGAACTAATCGAATGTAATACAATCCCAAACCATACAAAAACTAAAGTAATCCGACCAAAATAACACCGAAAGTCCAAAAATGCTCAAGACCAAAACCGATTTCAACAAAAAATAATAAGTATATACAAGAACGAAATCAAATTGCCACAAATCAAAATATTCTGAACTTCAAAGTGACCAACTCTTTTTATATCCGATTAGAATGACCAGAAATGATCCGATGTAAACTAGCTCGACATGTCCAATAACCCAAACGTCAACTAATAACAAATCTTTGGTTCAACTTCGAGTAATCTAATTTAAATCAATCTAAAATAACTCTTGTCAAAATAACATAACTCAGAAGCCAAAACAAACCATTTCATAGTTAAACGATTTTCGTTATAAAGGTAATTATTGGTTGTGTAATTTAACCAAACATTATTATTCACAAACCTCGACCTCAATCTCCATAATATTCCGTACAATATTTTTTTTTTAAAAAAAATAATCAAAGGACATAAACAATAAAATGATAAATAAGTAAATAAATTGATAAATAAGCATGGATGCGTACATAAAAGATAAGAGATTGCATAGAAATGGCTGTCAGTCAGCCAGAAGCTACAGAATAATTGCCTTTTTCAAAACTAAATCATGTGTTCTTCCAAAAAAATTATTATTTTATTTTTCAAAAAATCGATTTGGCTTTTCTTCTTAGTGGATCATATTTAAATATTTTACTCATTGTATATATAAGACTAACACCTCAATTGGTGAAGAGTTAGATTGTAGACACTCACTCACTGCAACTTCAAAACCCTAATTCTCAAGAAGCAAATCTACACAAATGGGGAGAGCTCCATGTTGTGATAAGATGGGCATGAAGAAAGGGCCATGGACTCATGAAGAAGATCAAATCCTCGTTTCGTATGTCGAGCAGTTCGGCCACGGGAATTGGAGAGCTCTCCCCAAGCTAGCCGGTAAGTAAGATTGTTCTTAAGTTATCATCTTCTATTTCAAATTCGAAACTTTGAAACGCGAAAACAATAGTTTTCTCGCATTGGAGTGAAAAGGATTTATTTTCGGTTTTAGGGTTGCTGAGATGCGGAAAGAGTTGTAGGTTACGATGGATGAACTATTTGAGACCGGATATTAAGAGAGGGAATTTCACTAGAGAAGAAGAGGAGACGATCATCGAGTTGCACAAAATGCTCGGAAATAGGTACGTATATACTCCATTTTATTTTCGAATACGATAATAAAATGTATTATATAAAAACAAAGTATCAACTGGGATAGCAAAGATTCCTGATCAAAATCCTGACATATATGTTTTTTTATTTGCAAATTGCATGCATGCGTACAATAATAAATATTTATGTTACAGAATATTTATATACATACATTGATTATTATATTACATGACACAAAACCAAGTAATGAAAGAAGCACAAATATCTTTGCAGATTGTTTAGTATCGATTTACTCATACATGTGTTCTTGAATTTATCTAGATGGTCGGCCATAGCTGCAAAGTTACCGGGAAGAACCGATAATGAAATCAAGAATGTTTGGCACACCCACTTAAAGAAGAGGTTGAATGTCAATGACGTTGATACTAGCAATAGTTCTAGTTCCCTTACGCACCACGAACACGATCATCGATCTCCGATAGTTGAAGATGATACAGGTATTACCAGAAGACAACATGATATCATATCTCAATGTCGTTCCAAGTCTGTTGATGTTCTCACGAAAGAATCTGAATCGGAAAATGGATCTGATTCATCGGTATCACCAAAATGTAGTTATGAAACAACAAAGGCAGATACTTCCGAAAATTGTTATGTTCTTGAGCAACCGAGTGAGGATTTTTGGTCGCAGATGTTATCGAGTAATGTTATGTTCTCGGCGCCAGATGAGAGTGGTATAGAGGTGGAGTCGTTGTCTAAGGTGGATCGAGTACCATACTATGAAGATGCAACAATGCAAGGACTTGGCGATGAAAGGGACTTTTGGTGTAATATGTTGTCGAAAATGGGGGAGTTTCCGGAATTATTAGAAATATGAGGGTGATAAATTCTAAATAAGGTTTTATATGGGGTGGTTTTCTTGCAATTTTTTTAGTTGTCTAGGGCGGCTGATCCGAATTTCTCTTTGTGACTATCTCGTTTTTCCCATGCTTTTTTTGGTGTTAATTGATTGACTTTTTCCCCCTCTTTGTTGAGTGGATTGAATTGACATGAAAAGAAAATGTGACTTTTTTTGGTGAAAAATTTGCCAAAATGTACGGTAGTGGAAAAAAACTTACCATTCTCGCTTGTTAAAGTTATGTAATTTATGAACCAAATTGAGGAGCATCTTGGAAAATCTCGTCATTTCTAGTCGGCCAGGCCAGCCACGCACAAACCCCGAGTGGCCCGAATCATCCAGCACGAGTTGTAAGACATTAAACAAGGGCTCAGTGGTAACAACATCCAAAAGGGTCGACAAAGAAGACTAATGTCATAAAACCCTCGAACACGTATCCGATTTGACTAATCTGATCCGCTAATTCGAAGATCCGATCACGAAAAATCTGAATCCTAAAATATTCGGCAATTGGTGATTTAAGTCTGATACGCCGAATATATTTTTTGGATCATCGGATACGTATCGAGGTTTAGCTGAAAAAGTCGGATCGGATATATCCGACTAGTCTAAGGGTCGGTTCGGTGAAGCTAGATTTTTTAGTAGTTTTAGCTTTTTGGGTATGTTTAGCTTTTTTGGTAGATTTTTTAGTACAGTTTTAAAGAGCTATGTAAATTCTAAAAATCTAACAAATGACCTAATTGATGTTTGCCAAGAGTAGATTTGTGGATAGATATGTATGATAGATTACCAAAAAGTCAAAAAGGACAAAAATATACAAATTATTAAAGAAGTAAAAAATAGGGGCAAAATTGTAATTTTTTGATAATCTACCAAAAAAAGCTACACCGAATAGGCCATAAGAATAAATACTCGGATCGGATATCCGGATGAGATCTTCAGATTGGATATCCAATCTGAATAAACCTGTCGGATCCGGGTGCTCTCGAATTCAGTTCAAACTTTTATAAGGTTATCGGATCAGATTTCCAAAAATGCTCATGTATATATGATGTGTCACATACATTCTTCAGCATGGCCACATCGAGAGCAACCCTCCAAGCAAAGACTTGCATCTTTGGGGAACACTCGTCTGCCAGACGTGATCCCATAGGAATCTAGATTATGGAATGGTTTATTGAACATGATGGTGCCCTAAAACTCCTAACCAGTAGCTTTATGTGAACTACCAACAACGCACATCAGGATCAACTCGTTTCGCTTGGAGAATGGCATTGGCATCCGGTAGCGATAACAAAGAGAGAACCAGAGACGCCAAGACTTGTTATTATGATTGATCAATTCAAAAACACACAACTCCTCATCATGGGGAACATGCGCCTGTGGAGTGGGTCAACGGAAGGAGCTATCGAGGAAATCGATTGAAATAATAAGTTTCCACATCGAAAGTTGAGGATATTTAGAACCTAATATATAAGGTCGGCGACTACTCCTATTGTCAAAATGATTTTAGTATGCAACCTAACCGGATTTATGTGCGGGTCTTTGGGCCCAACGTGCATGTACGCTCGTATGCGTACGACCCCCACTCTACCAATTCTTCTATATTGGAATAAGGTATCTTTTAGTTGTCACTCTTTTTAACTAGAAAAGAAAACGAAACGTAAAAACAAATTACTAAATACACGACGACGAACCTATTTTGTCATGGTTTGATCGCATTTTTGCCCTTTTATCACGTATATCTTTTTAGGATACTAATTTTTTTGGCTTTTTAATTTACTCGGAAATGCAAGAGCATCGATAAAATAACTATTAAAAAAAATGATTTCAAGCTATGATGAACCGTGTCGTCAACTGTAGGAGTCTCATCATAACTCGATTCGGAAGAAACATCCATTGAGTTTGTGATTCGGAATCACAACGGTGAGATTATTAGCATCAATGCTAAAAATATAACTTCAATTAAGTAATAAAATCTGAAAATTTTGCCCTTGAAGCTGACTTACATGAGGCAATTAGATTGCAGATCAAAAAGATCGAAATTGAGGGTGATAATAGTTATCAAGACACTTCAAAGTTTGTAGAGTTGTCTGTGGGAGGTCGAGATGATTATATCCGATTCCACACTAGATTTTTGTTTCTTTAACGAAGTCCAAATCAAACATATTTTCAAAGAAATCAATTGTTTTGCTAACCAATTGACCCATTTAGAAATCTCGAACCCCAACACCAATTTTTCTGATGATTCGAACTTATTGTTCTCAACCACTACGACGCTTTAAGTTGGACTTTCTCAAAGAGATAAGATCAATTTAACCATTTTTTTAAAAAAAAAAATTGTAGAGTCTCATTAGTGATTATTATTTATTAATACATATTATTATATGAGATGATAACGATAACTCAAAATATGAGATAGAATTGCACACATTTATGATTTGAAAGTATATAATAATATAATTTGCACGTGATTTGAAAGATGCTATGTCAGTATTATAATATTGAAATCTTTTTAATAAAGGCAGATTTTGGGAAGATTTTCTACGTCATGAATTAAATATTTATTCGATTTATTTACCATTAAAATACTAATTACATTAGAACTATCGGACGAAACTCAACGTTAAATTCAAATTAAAACTTAACGTTGAATTTAAATTTATTGGTGGAATTTTGAAACAACACAACACAGGCATCTGAGAAAGATATCGGCTCCATTCGACATTAGGTAATTATTAAAATTATTTGAAGAGATTATTATGAATGATTAAGTTTGGAAATTAATAAATTATTTGGGTGAATATTAGCATTGTGAGATCAAAATTCCGAATAATATGAACCCTTCACCTAACAACTAGGTCATGCCTTCCACGAGGCGAATAATGTCGCAGATTACCTAGCTATTTTAGCTTTTGATTTCTCCTTGGGGTTTAATGTATTGCGTGACCCTCCTAAGGGTGTAGTGGATCTTTTGTATCTTGATGTAAGGGGTCGGGCTATCCCCCGAGTGCGTACTACTTAGCCCTTTTTTCATCTATAATAAACACGACTAGATGCGCCGGAGACCACTGACTCTCCTTCCCACAAAAAAAAAAAAAAACAACTACGTAATTTTACCCAAAATACTTTCTACAAAATCATTGAGTGAGTATTATCGGTCTTGGGAAAATCACTTATCGTGCAAATAAAAATTAAGTGTACTATTTTTGAACTTGATAAGAAAGGTAGAATCTTTGCATAGTTAATGAGATTTGGTGGATAATTTAGCTTTTTCTTGTGCATGCATGCGAATTTTTAATTCCTCCGCCGAGATTTTTATATTCATTTTTAATATTAAAATATGGTAGGCAAATTTCTTTTGGTTCAAAAGTATGGGAACTGTTCAGGTAAAGAGGGTGTTCTAGTGTTATAGTACGTTACTCCGGAGTAATTTGGTACGTTGATTCACTTATTCAATGAGTTATATACATTCAAGTTATTTAATGATTTGAGGAGGTATTGCGATAATTTTGTAAGTTATACATTCAAGTTATTTAATGATTTAAGGAGGTATTGCGATAATTTTATAAATTTTAGAAAGTACGAGGACAATTTTATTCTTTAAAAAAATTTGTTTTAAAGAGGAAAGACATTGTGTTATTTTTATAATTTTTATGAAAAATTATAATAGGTATTTCACACTATTTTATAAACTTGATAGTTGTGTTTTTATAAATTTTGAAACTTGTACATATTTGAATTAATAAAACACAATATTTGAACTAATAATATACAATATTCTAGCTAACAATGCTCAAGCGTATCTTTAAATTTTTTTTAAAAAAAACCATAAGGTTTTTCTAATCTATATTGTTAAGAAATTTATTTAAAAAATATTTTTCTATTAATAAAAGAACATACCCTAAAACTTTATATTAATAAAAGACCATAAAACTTGAATTGATTGATAGATTTTGTATATTGAGGTATTAAACTTCCTGTCATACAAGGAATTGATTTATATTAATAATATAATATATTAATATAATATAATTTATGAAAAAATGATACGTGACCTGATGTTAGAAACTCTTGTTTTAATATTATATAGTGGATTTATTAGGTCTTGTTTTTTATACGGTTGGTTCAATCGACATGGATATCAAGTAGAAGAATTTACAACTCTAGTTTCACTTTACTATTAGATCGACTGAATATAATTCTATTAAATAACAATTAGAAAAACCTCAATTAAAAATAAATTATTTTATACACCACTACAATTTAAAATATATTAGGGTTGGGAATGAGACGAGACGGGATTGAGGTCATCCAGTCCCGTAAATTATAAATGGGACGAAACGAGATTTACAACTTTTTTCTTTGTCCCGTGCGGGCCTTGTTCCACGTGGGACGGGATGAGTCTAATCCCGCAAGAATTTTGCATTGATCATATTTAGCATTTGTACATGTTTTCTCTCATGTTTAAAAGACAAACGATAAAAAAAAACTCGATACCGAATGATCGATTCAAGAAGCCTACATTAGCCGTTAGTACATTTAAAACAAATAAGTCACACAAGAGAGTGTCTTACCGACGGGTTATATACATATAAGGTTGTTTAATTGAAGTTTATTTTTTGGGTTTATTTTACTTCAAAAGACTATCATGCCCTTAAAAAAACCGAATAATATCGTTGAATACTCAGAGATTAACAAATAATGTCATAATGGAAAAGCATAAGGCCAAAATCGGGTTTGAAACAAAAATAAACTCATGCAAGTAAACATAATCTTGATATAAAAAGTTTGTTGTTAAGTAGTTTATAAACCCAAATAAACTCGTGGAGATATAAACCAGTCCCGAAGTAAACACCTACTAGTTGACGAGTATTCATATTAAGACTGGGTAAATCAATCTGAACTTGACATTTGTTTCCTGCAAGATTGCAAAGCCTAATTTTCTGCAGAGGAAGAAATCACGGACTGGAAGAGCAACGGCTGGTTTATATCTGTATCTTTCTTGTACGAAGGGGCAAGCAGTGCAATATGTGGAATATAACCTTTTTTGGCAACATAGCAACAGCAAACATAAGGGTTATAAATTATAAGCCCAACGATCATGATGAATCTTGCAATAGTTCATACAGAAAGGAAGACAAGTACACATCCAGATTCAGCAAAAAAATAATCAAAATCAACAACAATCATTGGGAAAAACATGCACAAAGCCATAACTGACGGGAACTACTCTACTCGCGGTTCGCCACTGGTTTCACCTTCGAGGGTTTTAGGAGGATGAGATGTGACCTTACTCTCAACTTTGGGGGATACCGGTTGGGGTTGTTCGCTGTCATTTTGAGTTTGTATTGGAGGGAGGGAGTCGTGGTTAGTAGGTTGGGGTTCTTCAGGAAGTTGTGCTATGGATGGTTCGGAAACTTCTAGCTTCTCAAACTTGGAAACCACTTGTTGAAGCTCGTCGTGAAGATTTAGAGCCTCAAAGAGTAAAGTCTCGTCTTCTGATGTGGTTTCTATGATCCTCTGGAGAACCGGCTGAGATTCCTTGCATTTGTCCAGCATGTTCATCGTCAGATCATCCTACAAGTAAATGAAGTAACATTATACATAGGAACACAGAAGTGCAAGGCCAGAAGGTTTTCTCCCAGTTGATCTACATCAGCTTACCAGAAGGCAAAAGGGAAGGGAAAACAGTTCATCAGCTAAAAACACAAGCAGAAATGTAACAGCTTAAACCTTTGTGTTATGAATCTTATGATAGTTATGATCAAAATGATACATTTTCCACAATATGTTCCAGAGTACGCTGTATGGACTCGAGATTGGGGGTGCATCTAGCTTCTAGACGAACAAGACATTTTTTTGATTTTTATTGTATTTGAACACTAGGCTCTGTCCAAATTTCTTATAGTGCAATAACCATTTGATTCCAAAGCCTTCGAGATCCTAAAATCAAGAAAATATCATGCAAATCAAATAAAAATCTTTGGCATTGAGTTTTGCCGGTGTCCGACTCAAACTTAAAAACAAATAAACATATACAAAACAAAGAAGCACAAATAGGTTCACGGCAACTAAACACCACATAATCATCAAACAATCTACTCTATCATCTCTTCCATTTCAATAAGTTTGAAGTTCAATCTCCTTGTCCTACTAAAAGTCAACAGTCTTGAAGCTAATAATTTTAGAACACTACTTCAAGGTGATAATTTTTTGCCGTACTGCCGGAAAAACGGTACGGCCCGAGCGTCCAGACAGCCTTTCCCAAACCGTTTTTTAAAACACTACCACATTGTTACTAGCAGAAGGAATAGAACAAAACAGATCATCTGCTAATATCAGAGCTAGACATGTAGAAAGCTTACATCTTTGTATCATGACGGCCTCTACAATTATCAAAATGAAACTAAAAACCAAAACCAAGGGTAAGCCGATAAAACATCAACCACTGCATATTGGCCAAGTTAAGACGGATGTTAAAACATTTTCTAGCTGAAAAACATTTTCTAGCTGAGAAACATTTTTAAATTACTGCCATTATATATTTGTCTTATGAAATTATCTATCTAAATGCAAAAGTTATTGGTCAACAATGACTGGCACACCAAGAAAAACAAAAGTGTGACCGTTCAATATCAATAGAAAAGCAACAAAAGAATAATTAAGGGTTCAATGCCTTGAAGTCAAGAGGCTGCTCCTTCTACACATCAATTTCTTCTACATCTACATCAATTTCTAAATGTGTTCTCATTTGCAAGCTAATTCAGTACAAGGAAATATGATAACCCGGCAATGCATCACAGATCTAGAGCACCATATAGAAACAATGATGTCGATTAGCAGGTACCTATTTACTACTTGGGAATACCAGAATTACCTTTGGTAGTTCAGGCTCTGACTCTGAAGCCGAATTGATCAAGCTTGACAACACCTCAAGGCTGTTGCGAGTAATTTCAAGGAATTCCTTCTTGTCTTCAACAGAAAAGCTGACATAATTGTACGACAGCCCATTTCCTGAAGCATTGGTGTCAGGAAGAGGATAGTTTGCTGACGGGGATAGGGATTCTTCATCAGCATATGACTCTAATGAATAGGGAGGCAAGTTACTGTCTTGTACATGTGACTGTGTGCCTCTATGCTTCAAGTTCTGTTCAGCATTAACATATAAAAAGCAACTGAATCAATTGGAGGAAAACAAGTGCACAGATATAGAAAGAGCTTGAAATCATATTTGCTTCTAAAAGATCACATTGCCAATGATTAGTATTTGTTGTTGTTGAGTTCGGAAAGCACCAAAAGCAACGCATTTTTAACCATAGCACAGCTATTCCATGAACTTAATCATAAACTAGAGTAAGAGAAATATCATGGGAGCACAAAGCTCTTTCAAATAGCCTAATTCGTGGAAATTCAATCTTAAAGTCATGGATTTCCATCCCATGAACTATCAAAGCTTAAATAAATTCCAATAGTAATTAACTGAAATATGAGAAAAATTCACCTCGTAAGTTTGTCGGAAAACAGGCAAGTAAATCAAGTCTTCCGACTCACCCCAAGCCCTAATCATCTCCATAGCTCTAACACTACACTCCCTCTCCGACTGAGGGTACTCAATCACCTTCACCATCTCCTCCAACACTTTCTCCGATGCAATCTCGGAGAACACCTTCTCACAATTCATCGCACACGCCTCGAGAAGCTCCAGCGCGAGCCTCTGCCCGTGCACGTCACCGGTACCTACTCCGATCTTCTTCTTCACCGCCTTCATCACTTCGGTGCCGCTCAGCTCCTCACCGTTGATCATCGCGCAAATTCGGAGGTTCAATCCCCAGTCTGGCGACTCCAACGCCGGCGACGTAGCCTGATCGACGATTTTCGACTCCATTGACGGAGCTTGGAGCAGGTCCTTCATCTCTCGCATCTTCGAGCTCATCATTCGTCCCATTTGTGCGCTGCTGGATTTCAAACGCTCGCCGATCGAGACCAGCTTCGATTTATCCATCGATTGAGATGAAATTCACTGAGATTGGGGTTGGATTTTAAGTCGGTAAGATGATTCAATTTTGCTAAATTCAAGCTAGAGACTACAGAACACGTAGGAGACGACGAGTCGCTTCGGAGAGATAGGGCGACAGAAGATGAAAGGGAGGACTAGTAGGTTTCTCTCACGATGAGGACTGAGGAGCTCGTAATATTGAAACGGCTTAAACCCGATCCAACCGACGTATTTTGAGCTTTGTCCAAGTTTGAACCCGGTCCGACCAATAGAAAGAAAACCTATTTATATAGTCTTTTTTGGAGGGACATAGGATTAGTGGTTTTCGTCGCATCTAAATGCGCCTTTATTTGTAGTAATCGTATGGGGATAGTCTGACATCATACATCGTCAAATAAAAGATTCACAACACCTTTCAGCGGGTCGCACAATACATTCAATCCAATAGGAAGATTCAAAGCAAAATTAGCAATAAAGTTCGCTACTATATTCGCCTCGTGATAGACAATACAAAACTAGATATTCTAATCTCTTTTCAGATGGTCTTGACACAAATGTACCAAACTGGCAAGAAGGGAGTGAGGGGAAAATATTGTGCTTCAAGAGATAAATAACCAATTGAGAATCCGTTTCAAGGATTAGCGACCAATAGCCAATCTTCCAAGTCATCTTAAGATCATGAACTACACCCCAGATCTCAACCATGGGGATGGAACATAACCACTCAACCACTTTTCTACATTGTTTCTAAAAACATCCGTCGCGGAAGCAAAACCGTCACTTCTTTCGAGCCATACATGTTAATCTTGATAGTATCCACACGGGAGACTCTCATGTAAGATGCAACACACTCTTCACTCTTGTACATTGTCGCTTCTCGTCCTTTAGCCACGCTTTTGTGTATTCCCTAGTTCTTTCCTAGACGAATCGGTTTCCATCTCCTATCTCGAGCCTATCATTGAAAATCCTCTTGTCTCCCCATTTTCAAGTCCACGAGAAGCAAACTACAAACACCTCATTCCACATACAATCATTGTTATAATAGAGGGTAGAAAGAATATTACCTTGGATTCAAGAAAAGATGAGATGTCAAACAAGTTTTCCATTTACCAAGCAACTTACATCCTTTTCCACATATTTTGCGCACATACACAATCTCTAAAATTGTGGTCCAAAGTTTCTGGAAGCGGAACTGGAGCACGTATCTATAACACTAATATGTCTCATTTTCCTCTCAACATTGCATAGACCACCTCCATTGATGAGTTTCCATATGAAACCTTTACTCTCTCTTTTACTTAAAGGTTCTAGAAAGTTTTGCAGATAATACTTTGGTCAACTGAAGATTAGCACTCCCAGTGATCAGCTTGTAAGCCGAGGCGGCGGAAAAGTTGTCATCTTGTGTAAATCCCCACCCAAGTTCTTCCCTAATAGTGTAGCACCCTACAAAATTATCATCTAGTATCATTTGTTGGGAATTTCTGATTAACTTAAAGTAATTGAGTTGATACCTATGTCAACACAAGTTCTTCTTTTTCGGTGATCAGGTGAGGACAAAGAACTTTGGAGTTAAGCGTGCTCGTGGGAGAGCAATTTTAGGATGGGTGACATATTAGGAAGTTTATGTGCAAACATGTTTGACATGAGGACATCGTTCCTAAGGTCTCGGGTCTTACAAATAGGAACGCTATCATATGTAGTGCCTATTTACTCAAAGGTTCCTCGGATATCCAATTGTTGACCCAAAATTAGAGAGTATTATCGTCTCCCAACATCCACTTGGCACCCATAGGCGATCAATTTCTTTAAGATACCTCTAACCTAGTTTGCCTAGTAACGCTTTCTTCGTACTCTACAAGCACCGTATACACAAACCACCACTTTATTTGGGGAGACACATCTCATCCCATTGTATGGTATGCATTTTATGAAGTTCATCCGTGTGTCCACACATAAAGTCACGACACAATTATCAACATTGTCACATACATTGATAGGAAAGGTCATAGTAGCCATATAGTAAACCGGGAGCGAAGTAAGGACAACTTTGTTTAAAGTCACTTGACCCGTAAATTTTAGGACGTTACTCCTCCAAACATTTAGATTTTGATTAATCCTATACAGGAGAGTCGAAAAAGTTGTTTTGGAGACCCTTCCTTGAAGAATTAGTACACTAGTTAGTTGCCGAGATTTTTTGTAACCTCGACCCCACTCAATTTCTCAATGTTGTTGTAGATCTCTATACACGTTAGGAGAAATATAAATTTTAGATTTTTGGATACTAATCTTCTTGTTCCTTTTATGCCATCGTATTTTCTTGAGAATTATTAATTGTGATGTGGTCCCCAATAGTCTCGGACTCTTTCACTGCCTTTGCTAGAGGCATCGTTATTATTTTTATGTGATTCGAGTTGACTTGAATATTCTGTCCGGACCCATTAACATGGGATTTTCCTTTTCCATGTAAAATTTCACTCTTTCCTTGTTGTTGAATATTCCTTCCTTGATTGAGCTGATTTTGTGTTGTAATAAATGTAGGATTTGATCCTGATTGATGTGAAGATTTATCCTTTCCTTTGAAGAATAGAGTATGTCTTTCCACTATCATCCAAGGCCCAAAGTTGGGAGTTTCTTCAGCAACTTCCGGGATCTGGTCCGGCGAAGCAAATTCGGTTGACTGGGTGATTTGCTTAGCACACTCTCCGAATTCGTAATGTGACGTGTAATGGCCATACCGAACACATTTGAAACATATGATATTCAAACCTTCGTATTCAATTGGGCATCGTTTTCCATTGATGAAGATGACCTTCTTAAAAGGATGCCTAATATATATTTCTACAAACACACAAATGATACTTCCTCTACCGAAATTTATGGTTCTAGGATCAATGGCAATTGGTAGGCCAATACCTTCAGCCATACTCCAAATGATAGCCTCATGATTCCATTGAACTTGAACCCTAGTGATCCGAATCCAAGTAGGTGCCGAAGTAATTGGGTTTGACGTAACAAATTCCGATGACCATCTCTTCATGATCAAACATCTCCCAAAGACAACCTAAGGCCCCCGTGAGAACCATCATCGGTTCATTCTCACTTTTAAACCTCGATAGGAAGCAATTATTATCCGGATCAATGAGTTGCATGTTCTCACCACACTTCCAAATCTCTCCGAATTTCCTTTCCATGACCGGAAAAACCACCGAAAATCCCAAAACCTTGAAAACTATCGAATTCTTCCATCTTGCTTCAAGATCCTCGGTGACATCCTTATTAACTACCAAGACTCGATCTCCATCAGGTTCGAAAGGAAAGCTGATATAAATCCTCCCAATTAGCATCTTTTTGGTTATCATTTATCGGTTAACACCATTGTTTTTGAAACCTCTAATAACTTCACTACAAGATCTTACCGGTGCCCCTCCTTTACTAGCAACATTGTTATATACCATTGTCTAAGCTCGCAATCGTCACTGGAATAACTATAAAAAGACCCATAACGAACTTCATGGTGTTAGAGATAACAATAGTGTATTATTATTTATATTATGTATAGGTTGACCTTTGTAACCCTAGAGTTTTTACCATCTTATATATATACACACATGTATATGTGGTGAGTTTCCTCCTTTGAGGGACTTTTTATAATCTAGAACATTCACTTACATGGTATCAGAGCAATTTGAAAGAAACCTTAAATTTTTTTTCCATGATCCACCTCCAAAACCCTAATTCGTTCGCCTCTTCCCAATGTCGTCTGATCCAAAAAACGACGGCACCCCCAACGGATCGGATGGTACATCCGACCCCATTCAAGATCCACCAACACGAATCCCTCCCCCCGCAACCTTGACAACCGCCACACCTTCGTTCTTTAATGTTACATAGTCGGTTAATAACATCTGCAATCACGTCCCTTTCACCCTCGATCTGGTCAAGGTTCAATGTCACTCTTGGGCGGAACCGTTTTCCTTCACCGTTCGGACACATGATGTCGTTAATCGTATCAATGGTGAAGCTCCAACCCCCTCATATCCACGATGAATCAAGTTGGAAGCTATTTGTTTGTTAAGATTTATGCAACTATCAACGAAGAGAACTATTTTGAATATATGAATTTGTTAAAATCAAATTAATTTGAAGTTTACATGTGTATATGAATGCAGTTATGTCAATTTTAAACTATATATTATATCTATTAAAGTAGAGACATTTTTTTGCCACGTTTCAACGCCACAGTTCACGTAGCTCCCAAAATATTTTTTATTTTTTTTAATTTTGGTTATTTTCAATAGAAATAAAAAAATTTCCCAAATCTATAATTAATTTTTTAAAATCTTACTATTTTTTAGAAATCCATTAAATTTTCTAATCAAATTCCCGTATCCCTCTAAATAGAAATTTCAGATAAACATATTTATTTTTATTCAAAGCTAATATATAATTAAGAAAAAATATTATAAAACACAAATTTTAAGCAAAGGAACGCGACCTAATTATATTAAATATTATTTAATATATAATTAATTTTAAGAGAAAAAACTTAAAAGATAATTAAAAATAATGATAGCAATTATAATTCATTCTCACGATTTTTATCTTATAAAAGTATACATAGGAATTTCTAAGTATAAAGTATTTATTAAAACTCAACCCGTCTATGATTCGGGTAATACACTAATTTATTATTATTATTATTATTATTATTATTATTATTATTGATAAACAATATCTCTTCTCTCACAAATTTATTTGCATTCATCCGGCAGTTTTTGGAAGAAAAACAGTTTATTAGTTAATAATCGTTCCCAAAACTAAACTACTTAAACCCGGTCCGACCTAAATGTATATGAGCATATGGGCTATGTTTAAGTTTCAGCCCGGTCCAAACAATTGAAAGAAAACCAAAGCCTGGCTTCTCCTTAACGTTGACTCGTGTCTGCTTTCCGCCGTATCTCTCGAAACTCAATACTCCTTCAATCACTGCAACTTTGCAATTGTACTCTCTCTCAAGTTCTCAAACCATGTCAATAATGGCTGATCCCGATGTTATAATGTAAGTTCTTCAAATTTAAACCCCTAATTTATGTATTTTATCTTTGTACTCCCTCCTCTCCTTTTACTATATACCCCCATTGAAATGTCGCCGTGTTGTTTCATTTACATTTATAGCGTGAAAAGCCTGTGTTGTGTGTTAATTGGCTGCAATTGGTTTTGTGTAGGAGCTAATTTTCCTCGAGTTGTTCGATCTTACCTGATGAATGCAAGCTGCAGGTGAGAATGAGAATGTCTTCTAGAGGTAACATGAAAAAACTCTTTTCGTCTTCGCGCGTTTCCTGTGTTGGTGGAAGGAGTGCACTTGAAAAATTCTTGCAAATTGGTTGTAGATCCCGTGAATTTGACATTAGCGATGCCCATTACTTCTTCGATTACATGCTTCAGATGAGACCCTTACCCCGGATTTCACATTTCAATACACTATTGGGTGCTTTGGTCAAGCATAAGCATTATTCTCTGGCTGTATCTTTCTACAAGACATTGGATCGCTCTGATATTCTTGGGTTCAGATCAAATCACGTCACCTTAAGTATTTTAGTGAACTGCTATTATAGAATGAAATTAGGTGGTGCAGCATTTGCGGCTTTTGGGCTCATTTTGAAGAATGGCTACAAGCCGGGTATAGTAACTTTTAATTCGTTGGTTAAAGGATTGTGTTTGGATAAGAACGTTATTGAAGCTTCTGGTTTGGTTTCAAACATGGTTCGATTGGGCTGCACTCCTGATGTTTTTACTCATAGCACCTTGATTGATGGCTTGTGTAAGAGTGGAAATGTCATCACAGCCCTTCAGTTGCACCGGGATATGATGCATCCTAAGGCATGTCCTGCTCAAGAGACATGTAATCCAGACTCAGTGTCTTATACTTTGACTAATGGTCGATGTATAGAGTGGCCTGTAGTTAATTTGAAAGAAAAGGATGCGAGATATTCACCCAATGTTGTTTCTTACAACTGTTTGATTGATGGGCTGTGTCGTTGTGGGATGGAAGAAGAAGCTAAGTCTCTGTTTCTTGAAATGATAGATCATGGGATTGTTCCTGATTCGGTGACTTTTACCATTCTAATAAATTTTCTGTGCAAGAAAGGGAAGATGAAACAAGCATTGGAGGTTTTGGAGACAATGATCGCGAAAGGGAAATCCCCAGATATTGTTACATATAGCACTATATTGGATGGTTACTGTAGAGTCGGAAAGATTGAAGAAGCTATCAAGTTGTATAAAGATATAAACTGTAGGGGTATATTCGTTGACATTGTGACTGAAAGTACCTTGATAAAGGGCCTTTTTCATTCCAAAAAAGTAGAAGATGCTATAAGTTTATTCAGCAACATGAAAAGGATGGATGTAAAGAAAGGTGTTCTTCGTGATTCTCAACCCGATCAAACTACATATGCTATTATGATTGATGGACTTTGCAAAGGAGGGCGTCTAGGTAAGGCGGAAGAGCTTTTCTTGGAGATGAAAACGAGTGGCATTTCACTAAATAACATTGTCTATGGCTGTTTGATTGATGGACTATGTAAAGACGGGAAGGTAGATAAGGCCAACGAGCTCTTCTCGGAAATGAAAATGAGTGGCATTTCAGCGAATGTCATCGTTTACGGTTCTTTGATTGATGGACTATGTAAAGAAGGAAATGTATATAAGGCTAAAGAACTCTTATTGGAAATGGAGAGTAATAACATTTCTCCTAATGCCACTGTCTATAATTCTCTGATATGTGGGTTGTATAGTTCTGGAAATGGTGAAGATGCAAAAAATGTACTGGAGAAGATGATTGCAGAGGGTATTTCGCCCAATGTAGTGACGTTCAATATTATAATTGATAATCTTTGCAGGAAAAGAGAAATAAAACAAGCAAATAACCTTTTAGAGGTGATGACTCGAAAAGGTGTAACTCCTAACTTAATTACTTACAGGACTTTGATCAAAGGCCTCTGTATAGAAGGTAGGATGGATGATGCACGACATGTAATTTCTTTGATGGAAACTCATGGCTGCAAGTGCAATCGTAAGATGTATAACACATTGATAAATGGGTATAGTCAAGCTAGGATGTTTGAGATGGCACACAATTTGCTTGTTGAGATGGAAGTGAAAGGTTGTTCCCCTGATGTTATAACATATAACACATTGATGTATGGGTATACCAAAGCCGGGAGGCTTGAGGAGGCACATAATTTGCTTCTTGAGATGGAAGTGAAGGGTTGTTCCCCTGATGTTATAACATATTCTGCACTGATACGAGAATTTAGTCGTCAGAATGAAAGTTCTAGAGTTAAAGAGCTTGTTCAGAAAATGCATGACAAGAAGATATCACTTGACTTAACCACACAATGTGTTTTATTGGAATGTATCAACAATGATGAAAATTGCGAGAGTTGGATCAACTCCCTGCCCGATTTCTCTTCACTTCGAAACCCAAAAGATGGCACTCATTGAAGTACTCTTTATGTAAGCTTATAACCTTGGTTTTGATTCTGCTATATGCTTTAGTTTATCTGCTCAATATGACTCTCCATTCTTTCATGCAGTTATATTCTCATACTTTTCCTGATTCAAATTTCACAGGAATCCACAGTCGAGAATGTAAGGTTTAGCTTGTCAGCACGTCAGCCTAGGAAGCATAATTAGTCATTCTTTAGATTTTGCGTTGTGTATCAGGTTAGTATTTTACCTGTTGTATACTCTCTTCATGTTACCATGACCTGATGATCAAAATGAGACAGTGAAGCATTTGTCGGAAGGTATTCAACATGTTTGCTCAGTGCTGTGTTGATATCTGGATCATCCAAACTGAACCCTAGCAAGATGTTTGTTGACTGCTGTATTTTCTAGTTAACCGTTTGTTTTCATTGCTCAGTGATGTGTTGATATAATTTATCGAAAATCCAGTCAACAACTCAATTCGGCTTAATTATTCATTGCTCAGTGCTGTGTTGATATTTAACTCTAAGGTGATATACAAGCTGTAAAAATATTTGGGGGTATTATTTAAGATTTGGAAGAACTCAGGATATGGCACAAAATTACACCGCTGTTGCAACTTTAGTTCAAATTTTGCATACTAACGGTTAACATTTTTTTAAAAATGAACTGTTTTAAGATGATATTCTAATAATATTTTTTTATTTTTTATAACTTTTTTCCAGGAAAAAAAAAATCATATTATTACAACTTTAGTTCAAATTTTGTATACAAACGTTTAAATTTTTTTCTTAGTTTAGTTCACGTATTTCTTATATTATTTTCAAGTAATGTTTATGAAATACATATCTATTAGTACATTTTTTAATACAATATTTGTTAGCTCATTTTTTTTTCAAGAAAATTTTATTTTTTAATACAATATTTAGTTCACGTATTTCTTATATTATCACCACTAGAATAATGTAGAATAAAGCTATTATTATGAAAGTCTTGTTATTTGGATTCTGTGTTTCAAATTTGTTTATGGCCACATGTATTTTCTAATTTGTGAGTAACTTCAGTTGTAGTACATATGGTGGATTTCTTCTCTTGAAATGCAGGAAGCAATATTTCTACAAGTTGTACCCATCAACTTTAAGAATTATAGAAAATTGATCTTTGGATCCAAGGGGCGAATTCCGAGCAACAAATCCATTAAATTTAGAAGCCATTGGACGAAAGCTGAGGTTTGCAGGAGCAATAGTGAGCGACAAAGGAGGAGGTTAGTAGTTATGAACATGATGGTGAGAATTGAGAAAATGTGGAAAATGATTTTGGTTGAGAAGAAAGAATGAAAGAAACAAAACACTTTATATGAACTGCTAAGTAGATAAGATTGATTTGGCCGTATGTTTGCTCTGCCCACATATTTTAATTTTAACATAGATTGATTTGGATTTTGGTGGTTGTATGTTACGGGAGGGGTAGCAAGGGATGGTTAAATGAAAAAAATATATTGGAGGTGGATAAATGAAATCCTAAGTAGATAAGAGGTGGTTGTGTGTAGTTTATACAAAAACACAATTATCTGTGTTTTTTCCTAGATAGGATATTTTCTTAACATTTTAGTTTAAGTAAAAGATTAGTTGACGGCAAATTATTAACAAAACAACGACTAAAAGTTCATGAAGTATGACAAAAACATTTTAGTTTAGGTATAAAGCACTTCTTCTCGTACGGAATGTTGTCATACTGACACGTGTTAAAAATAAAAATCTCATGAAGGGTACTTTTTTTTTAGTTTAATTTTATTTGTTCTATAAGTTAAAATTATTTGTATAAATGGTTCATACATTTTTATAATTTTTTTATAAGTTCAAAATAATGTATGAACTTTTAATATAAATTTGAACTAATATGATAACACTTTATATGAACTAATAATATGAAAAAACAACAACAATGGAAACGGATTGATCCCGGTTGGGTCCATGAGAGATATTTGGTTTCATGAACGAATGGAATTTATGCGTTTTGGGTCTCTAATCATTTAACTTATTTGTTACCTCCCTCGTTTGAAACGTAAACATTAAACTTTGCTCTGAACGCCATCCTCACATTTGCATCTCCATTCTTCTCCACTCTTCGCATCCCTTTTTCTCCACTTTCGTTCTCTTTAGATCGGAACTTTTACATGTGAGTCCTTAATAAAGGTAACTACACATATCCCCATTCTTCTCTACTCTCGGTTTCGATCTGATAATTCTTCGTGTACAGGTGGGGAATTGAATGTTGGTTCTGTTGGCACTAGTGAGGAATTGCAAGTTCGTTGAATTTGGTGAGCACATCCTTTTTCTGGGTTCCTTCTATTGATTGATTATTGTGAATTTTTGCTAAATGAATAGTTTTTAACTTATAAACATCTGTTAAATGAGTGATCTGTTGAGAGTTGGTAAAAACAACTTATTCATAGTTAAGAATTGGTAAAATCATGAGTGAACTGTTGAATTCCAGCCTTTGTAAATTAAAGTTCATATTATACTTGTTTCTAGATTTTGTATATCCAGTTGAGAAATGGTAAATTCATGAGTAAAATGTTGACTTTCAGCCTTGGTAAAACTACTTATTCATAGTTAATTGTTTCTAGATTTTGGTTGTTGAATTACTATCAGTAAGGTTAAAGCCACACATGAAAAAGGTTTTTGAATCAAGGATACATTGTACAACTTCTGAGTCGGGTGGATCTCTTCCTGATCATTTACTAAAAAAATGACCGTCTTCTGATTGTAGTTAATTAACCAATGTATTGCATGAGATTGTTCGATATTATACCTGAATTTACTTTTATTATTTCATATAATTAGTGCGTTATGATGCTAGTCTAGTTGGATATGTGTTATTATTGTCGTGCTAGACTGTGATGTGTGATCTTATTAGATCTTGTTGTGCTAGCACGATTTGCGATTATAGTTGGAGATGGTTCTACCTCCATGCTATTGAGTTATGATGCTAGTCTAGTTGGAGATGGTTCTACCTCCATGCTATAAAGTGAGATTAGGATAGCTGGAGATGATTTTTTCCCTCTCTGATTTGAGTTGTGATAGTGTGCTTTGGTGGAGATGTTCTTCCTCCATGTTGTCATTATGTTTTGATGGAGATGTTCTTCCTCCATCGTTGTGATTCCTGTGGCTGAAGATGTTCTTCCTCCATGTCATTGAGTTGTGAGTTGGTGGAGATGTTCTTCCTCTATGCTTTAGTTGTGGCTATAGTTGTTGGAGATGTTCTTCCTCCATGCTTTTGTTATGATTATGGTTTGCCGGAGATGTTTTACCTCCGTGCCTTTGTGATGGGTATAGATTGCCGGAGATGTTCTTCCTCCATCGTTGTGATTCTTGTAAGTGTTTATACCTCGGCATAAGGGACCGAGAGGATTTGAGTTTGTCTAAAGTTTCGGGAGGAAACTTTTT
The DNA here is from genome assembly GCA_033239045.1 of Fagopyrum esculentum. Taxonomy (NCBI): domain Eukaryota; kingdom Viridiplantae; phylum Streptophyta; class Magnoliopsida; order Caryophyllales; family Polygonaceae; genus Fagopyrum; species Fagopyrum esculentum. The sequence goes on from BSUD01000001.1 coordinate 162,494,498, forward strand.
CTTATGGGGTGTATGATGTAAGAATTAGGATTTTCGAATCCTAATTATTGATGATTAACTTAATCATCGATAGTAATTGACACATAACTCGCGAAGAGTGCGTAAGTGGTGAGTATGAGTCCCACCGTTTTGTCTTGGCGTAATTTTGGACTTATGTGAAAATTTTCACTTTTTCCTCCGGGTAATTATTTTTACCCTCCGGTTTATTTGGAGCATTTGGGAGCTTCAATTAATAAAAATGCAGTTGAGAGAAATGACCAGGATATTGGATATGTCCTAAATATGAAATAACAAGGAAAGCCAAAACGGTCAAAAGAGTCGTTATTTCCTTTCCTTAGCGTCTAAGAAAGACGGCTTAAGAATACGTGTTTTTCGAGACAGTTGCGGAATAATTATCCCTACAATATTTCAGATTTATTATCCCAATTTCGAGAAGTTTGGAGAAGGGGGTTCAACCCGCATTTGGTTCGGTGAATGGATAATTATCGATTTCGCTAAAGGATAATTTTGTCTTCGCTATAAATAGCGGAAAATCGTTTATTAATTCATTTCCTTTCACATATCCTCGTAAAAGCTCTGATTTCTCACAACATTCAAGCTCAGATCTACTCTCCGTTTCTAATCCAATTTCAAATCCGTTTGAGCTTTTGGATTGCTCTCTTCATTGTCTTCATTTTGGTACTGAGTTTTTGCGTTTCCGAGCAAGTAATGATCTGGTCGAGAATATATGCTATTGAGTTGGTTCCTTCGCTGAGATTACGGTGAATTTGATAGTGTCCAAGCGTAATCTGCGTAGTTGTGATTCCAAATCTTCTTTTGGATCAATCGGGTTAGTAACGAATAAGTTATGAATTTATTCGTTTTTTCTGTTTTGCAATTTGGCCTATCTTGACCTTAGGCATAAACATCAATAAGATTGGTGTTTATGCCTTGTTTATCAGGCGTGGTGATTATTCCTACGGAAATTCGAGGTTGATCGATTGTTGTAGATATTTGGATTCAGGTAAGTCCGTAGGACTTACTTAGCTGCATTCCTATATTGAGTGTATGCATGAGTGGTGATTGTTATGTGCTTTATAGTATGCGATATTGATTGTTTTCCGACGTGATTGTCCCACTTTGAAGCGGACGGTAATAACCTTTCTCTTTCATCCTGTATGGAGTTTGAGAGGTTCTCTGAGGTCATGCTAAACCTGGTATACGGGCCGAATACGTCACATCCCCATATCATATGGCTTACGGGGGCGTGTGCCTAACTCCACCCCAAATGGCTATTGTACCCAGAGGCGAGAATGATATACTTCTCGTGTCACAACCATAAGTATAAGTATGGTTTGAGTATATGACGTTATAAAGATAATTAAAACGGAAAATGTGGGATAGCATGTTTGGTGTTTATCGTTATTCTGATGTGTGTATGTGCTTATGCATGATCTTATATATGAATTGTTAGCTAACGGTTTCATACCGTATTGTATATCCTTTACAGGTTAAGAAAGCTGTAGAGTGATCTGGAGGAGTGATATGCCGAAGACTTCTGTACATCTAGGGTGTTATGGACTTTTGGGTTGTGTTATGTGTACGTTGTTGATGTTTTATACTCGACTGTGAGGTTTTGTATATATTATGGTACTCGATGTTATGTTTTATAAATGTTGTTTTATATTTATTTGTGTCTTGTTGTAAGATCTAGTAAACTTGTTGTCAAGCTAGGGTCAGGACCCATTGTGAGTTCTTAGCCCCGGCCCCCGTGACACTCCGAGTGCTACGGATTCGGGGTGTTACACAACGCGACCGATATCCTTTCTTCCTATTTTTATTATCGGCCTCTTAATTCCACTAGTCAAACCGCACGTGCGTTGCATGCATGTGTCGCGCTATGACATCTGGGATGTAAATTTTGATTCCTTAATAACTCTAGCATGATTTTGATTCTTGATTTTATGTTTCAGAAAATTTAATTATTCCAACATCTCGTGTCAGATTGTTGCTAGTATGCTTAGTCTTGTTCGATTAGGAATGTTGAACTCACGAGTTTAGGAAGTTGAGAGCTTCTCAAGCAACTGGCGAGCTTGAAAAAGTAAGAGATCTTTTAAAAAATTCTAACAAATTTACACTTTCTATGATCACCTTGTCAAACTTTTGTTTCTATGTTGTTATCTAGTAGGAATAGAAGCCAAAAACATCTTAAATTGATAGAAGTAAGTTGACTGCAGCACGTTTCATCAATATACTCATCTTGTATACATATAGATGGGAGTTGTTATGATAGATTTAATATATGGTAAAAGAATTATGATGTTAGACATTAGACAATGAGTAGTTCCAAGATGTTAACAGCGACGATTGTAGCACATTTCGGGGAACGTGATACCTCAAGTTAATTCACGTTAAAAATACTAGGTATAATTTATTTTGATAACAATTCTCAAGTACATGGAATCGTACCAAATAAGCTCTTAATAGCTAACACAAGTTTAGCCATATCCAAATGTACCGATTATAACTATTTTGAATCAATGAATTTGTTAAAATCAAATTAATTTACAAGTGTATGTGAATGTAATTATGTCCATTATAAACTATATTTATTAGTTAATAATGTTTCCCAAAACTAAATTTACTTAAACCCGGTCCAGCCGAAATATATATAAGTATATGGGCTACATGTTTAAGTTTCAGACCGGTCCAAAAAATTTGAAAGAAAATCAAAGCCTGACTTCTCCTTTACGTTGATTCGTGTCTGCTTTTCGCCGTATCTCTCGAAACTCAATACTCCTTCACTGAGTTCACTCACTGCAACTTTGCAATTGTACTCTCCCTCTCAACTAGGGATGGAAATGGGTGCAGAACCACCCGATCCAACCGGTCAACCGACCCGAATTCGTGGGTGAAAACCCGAAGAATTCCGGGTGGTGGGCGGTTGACGGGTGAAATTGACGGGTGGTGGGGTGGGTATGGGTATAGGTACAACCACCCACCAACCGAACCATCCACCACCCGCCCCACCCGCCCCGCATCACCCGTATAAAGTATTTGATAGAATAAAAATAAAAACCCTAAATTCTACTCATATAAATTATTAAAAATATAAAAACATAAAAACTCTAAATTATCAAGAGACAAGAGTGCAACAACATCACCATTCACCTTACCCCTTCGCCAATCTGTATGTTAATATCGATCGCTAATTCGCTAGACTCGCTAAAACCTTCGGTCCTTCTCCAAATCGTCATACATGACTACCTTAGTTTACCGCTCCGAGCCACACGCTCCCTTCCCCGTTCAGTCACTCACTTCTGCTCATCGCTCGCTTCATTTTCTCAACATGTAATTAATCTTCACTGGTGTCTTCTCTCCATCCTCTTCTCAGATCTATATTTAATTTTGGGGCTACACACTCATTTTAACACATCACTCACTTTAGGCGTTTAGCCAGTTATACGATTAATAAATCTTCTTAGTTCTTACCATATGTTTGGATTACTGTTTTAGTTTGATAACTTTGGAGTAAGGCAGCTTCTTTGCAAGTTGTCCCATTGGTTAATCATGAGTGTCATTACATTTTACGGGAGCTTGTGCGTATTGTATCCCTATGTGATATCAGTCCGAACTTTTCGGACCTTTTAGAATATGAGAGTAGATACCTTGATGGTCAATACTAGCTGACATTTGACCATGTTGTTTGAGGAAGATTGCATGATCGCTAGATCGAGCTCTAAAGAAGTTTGATTGTTGTATATGTTGATTTACGTTTGTTGTATGCAAAAATATTGCGTTTATTTGCATAGTTTTGTACTAATTGGAATTCATTTTCCACGTTGGTTTGTAATGTTGGATAATGGTCCGTAATTTAGTATATTTATATTTGTGTTACTTTAAAATATAAATTTACTTTATACATGTAAATGTTTAAAACTCGAAGATATGATACACAACACACACCCGGTTATTTCACCCGAACCACCCGAACACCCGGTGGGTGATGGGTGGGTGGGTGACGGGTGAAGTGTTAGATGGGTGGTGGGCGGGGTGGGTGATAGTTTAAGTAAGGTGGGCGGTTGATGGAAGTGGAACTTCCACCCATAAACCGACCCATTTCCATTCCTACTCTCAACCCATGGCAGTAATGGTTGATCCCAATATTTTCATGTAAGTTCTTCAAATTTAAACCCCTAATTTATATTTTATCTTCTTACTCCCTCCTTTCCTTTTACCCTATACCCCCATTGAAATTTCGCCGCGTTGCTTCATTTAGATTTATCATAGTATGAATAGCCTGTGTTGTGTGTTAATTGGCTGTAATTGGTTTTGTGCAGGAGCTTATTTCCTACTTTTCCTCGAGTTGTTCGATCTTACCTGATGAATGCAAGCTGCAATTGAGAATGAGGATGTCTTCTAGAGGTAACATGAAAAAACTCTTTTCTTCGCGCGTTTCCTATGTTGGTGGAAGGAGTGCACTTGAGAAATTCTTGCAAATTGGTTGTAAATCCCGTGAATTTGACATTAGCGATGCCCATTACTTCTTTGATTACATGCTTCAGATGAGACCCTCACCCCCCATTTCATGTTTCAATACACTATTGGGTGCTTTGGTCAAGAATAAGCATTATTCTCTGGCTGTATCTTTCTACAAGAAATTGGATCGCTCTGGTAGTCTTGGGTTCAGATCAAATCACGTCACCTTAAATATTTTAGTGAACTGCTATTATAGAATGAAATTAGGTGGTGCAGCATTTACGGCTTTTGGGCTCATTTTGAAGAATGGCTACAAGCCGAATATAGTAACTTTTAATTCGTTGGTTAAAGGATTGTGTTTGGATAAGAACGTTATTGAAGCTTCTGGTTTGGTTTCAAACATGGTTCGATTGGGCTGCACTCCTGATGTTTTTACTCATAACACCTTGATTGATGGCTTGTGTAAGAGTGGAAATGTCATCACAGCCCTTCAGTTGCACCGGGATATGATGCATCCTAAGGCACGTCCTGCTCAAGAGACATGTAATCCAAGCTCAGTGTCTTATACTTTGACTAATGGTCGATGTATAGAGTGGCCTGTAGTTAATTTGAAAGAAAAGGATGTCAGATATTCACCCGATGTTGTTTCTTACAGCTGTTTGATTGATGGGCTGTGTCGTTGTGGGATGGAAGAAGAAGCTAAGTCTCTGTTTGTTGAAATGATAGATCATGGGATTGTTCCTGATTCGGTGACTTTTACCATTCTTATAAATTTTCTGTGCAAGAAAGGGAAGATGAAACAAGCATTGGAGGTTTTGGAGACGATGATCGCGAGAGGGAAATCCCCAGATACGGTTACATATAACACTATATTGGATGGTTACTGTAGAGTCGGAAAGATTGAAGAAGCTATCAAGTTGTATAAAGATATGAAGTGTAGGTGTATATTCGTTGGCATTGTAACTGAAAATACCTTGTTAAAGGGCCTTTTTCATTCCAAAAAAGTAGAAGATGCTATAAGTTTATTCAGCAACATGAAAAGGATGGATGTAAAGAAAGGTCTTTCTGATTCTCAACCCGATCAAACTACATATGCTATTATGATTGATGGACTTTGCAAAGGAGGGCGTCTAGGTAAGGCGGAAGAGCTTTTCTTGGAGATGAAAATGAGTGGCATTTCACTCAATAACATTGTCTATGGCTGTTTGATTGATGGACTATGTAAAGACGGGAAGGTAGATAAGGCCAACGAGCTCTTCTCGGAAATGAAAATGAGTGGCATTTCAGCGAATGTCATTGTCTACGGTTCTTTGATTGACGGACTATGTAAAGAAGGAAATGTAGATAAGGCTAAAGAGCTTTTACTGGAAATGCAAAGTAATAACATTTCTGCTAATGTCACTGTCTATAATTCTCTGATATGTGGGTTGTATAGTTCTGGAAATGGTGAAGAGCCAAAAAATGTACTGGAGAAGATGATTGCAGAGGGTATTTCGCCCGATATAGTGACGTTCAATATTATAATTGATAATCTTTGCAGGAAAAGAGAAATAAAACAAGCAAATAACCTTTTAGAGGTGATGACTCGGAAAGGTGTGACTCCTGACTTAATTACTTACAGTACTTTGATCAAAGGCCTCTGTATAGAAGGTAGGATGGATGATGCACGACATGTAATTTCTTTGATGGAAACTCACGGCTGCGAGTGCAATCTCAAGATGTATAGCACATTGATAAATGGTTATAGTCAAGCCGGGAGGCTTGAGGAGGCACACAATTTGCTTGTTGAGATGGAAGTAAAAGGTTATTCCCCTGATGTTATAACATATAACACATTGATAAATGGGTATACCAAAGCCAGGAGGCTTGAGGAGGCACACAATTTGCTTGTTGAGATGGAAGTGAAGGGTTGTTCCCCTGATGTTATAACATATTCTACACTGATACGAGGATTTACTCGTCAGAATGAAAGTTATAGAGTTAAAGAGCTTGTTCAGCAAATGCATGACAAGAAGATATCACTTGACTTAACCACACAATGTGATTTATTGGAATGTGTCAACAAGGATGAAAATTGCGAGAGTTGGATCAACTCCCTCCCCGATTTCTCTTCACTTCGAAACTCGAAAGATGGCACTCGTTGAAGTACTCTTTATGTAAGTTTATAACCTTGGTTTTTATTCTGCTATATGCTTTAATATATCTGCTCAATATTACTCTCCATTCTTTCATGCAGTTACATTCTCATTCTTTTCCTGGTTCAAATTTCACAGAACCAATTGTCGAGAATGTAAGGTTTAGCTCCTCGTCAGCCTAGCAAGCATAATCAGTCATTATTTAGATTTTGCGTTGTGTATCAGGTTAGTAATTTACCTGTTGTATACTCTCTTCATGTTACCATGCTGATGATCAAAATGAGACAGTGAAGCATTTGTCGGAAGGTATTCAACATTTTTGCTCAGTGATGTGTTGATATCTGGATTATCCAAACTGAACCCTAGCAAGATGATTGTTGACTGCTGTATTACTAGTTAACCGTTTGTTTTCATTGCTCAGTGCTGTGTTGATATAATTCATAAAAAATCCAGGCAACAACTCAATTCGACTTTATTATTCATTGCTCAGTGCTGTATTGATATTTAACTCTAAGGTGATATACAAGCTGTAAGAATATTTTGGGGTATTCTTTAAGATTTGGAAGAATTCAGGATATGGCACAAAATTACACCATTGTTTCAACTTTAGTTCAAATTTTGCATACTGACCGTTAAAGTTTTTTGAAAAATGAACTGTCATTGCATTACAATGAACTAAGATGATATTCTAATAATATCTATATTATTTTTTATAAATATTTTCCAGGAAAAAAAAAATCATATTTTAACAACTTCATTTCAAATTTTGCATACAAACGTTTACTAATATTTTCAAGTAATGTTTATGAAATACATATCTATTAGTACATTTTTAATACAATATTTTTAGCTCAAATTTTTTTCAAGAAAAATTTCTATGAAACTGTTGTATAAACTCACAATTCTAAATCAATCATCAACATTCTGATGCTTTAGAAACTAAGATTTGTCAGTTGAATGTCACTTTAACAACGACAATTCATCATAAGTATATAGGAACAGAGAGGTGTTGCTTAATTTGAATGATACCAATCCTCATGATAAGTTATTTATCAATTATCACCACTAGAGTAATGTAGAATCAAGTTATCATTATGAAAGTCTTGTTATTTGAATTCTGTGTTTCAAATCTGTTTTTGGCCACATGTATTTTCTAATTTGTGAGTAAATTCAGAAGTAGTACATATGGTGGATTTCTTTTCTTGAAATGCAGCAAGCAATATTTCTACAAGTTGTACCCATCAACTTCGAGAATAATAGAAAATTGATCTTCGGATCCAAGGGGTGAACTCCAAGCAACAAATCGATTAAATAACAAAAAATTCTATTTAGATTATATATTACTTTCATCCAATATATGAACTACAACTGAATTTACTCACAAATTAAAGTTTATATTATACTTATAAACTTCTGTTAAATGAGTGAACTGTTGAGAGTTGGTAAAAACAGCTTATTCATAGTTAAGAATTGGTAAATTCATGAATGAACTGTTGAATTCCAGCCTTTGTAAATTAAAGTTCATATTATACTTGTTTCTAGATTTTGTATATCCGGTTGAGAATTGGTAAATTCATGAGTGAAATGTTGACTTTCAGCCTTGGTAAAACTACTTATTCATAGTTAATTGTTTCTAGATTTTGGTTTTTGAATTACTATCAGTAAGGTTAGAGCCACACATGAAAAAGGTTTTCAAATCAAGGATACAATGTACAACTTGTGAGTATTTTTGTTTTATAGCTCAAATGTAATTGTAGCCAATTAACTCAATTAAGGATATAATATACAACTTGACTAGTTTAAGAGGTGTCACAAACAAGAAGGTTTTCTGAATCGGGTGGATCTCTTCCTGATCATTTACTAATAAAATGACCGTCTTCTGATTGTAGCTAATTAACCAATGTACTGCATGAGATTGTTAGATATTATACCTGAATTTCATTTTATTATTTCATATAATTACTGCGTATCATGAACTGATCTATCTCTTGATTTATTTTTCTCATAATTCTAGATGGAAGGTCCTGAAGTGAGAGATGAAGATGATCTATAAAATTTTGCTACTATTTTCTTGTACCTGAATCTGTTTGCTGTTTTTCTATTTGCTGGCATTTCTCTTTTGCACTTGTTGGCATTTCTGACTTCTATTTTTCTGGCATTTCTATTTCTGTTACTAACACTTGGTGAGTGTTACGGTCCCGGATGTAGGATCGAATCTCAGATAAGAGACACGAGTGATATGTGAATTGGTGGATAGATGAAAGTAGATTGGTGGATAGATGAAAGTAGACTCGCCCTAGACAGAGCCTCTTCCTAGGTATAATGTGTAAACCATCTTGGTTTAACGTCAACCTCCTTTTGATTATAATTTTGTTTATCTTTTATTTCATTCTAAAAGCCATATATATAGGCTGCTAGTTAACAAAGGAAATATATAATTGATATAAAGTTATAAACTAGAAAATATAAATTATCCTAAATCTAATAGATATAATATCTTTAATATTGAAATATCCTTTTTCTTTATATCTCCCTAAATCCTACCGTATCATCACATCTCCTCTCGATTTTGAGTTTGTCCTCGAACTCAAACTCAAACTCTTGATCAATTCCTTGGGAGCGTGCACCTGGTTTCCATGTCTCATCCTCCTGCATTTGCATCAAAATAAGCCTTGGTTTCCACCGTGGAATGTCTCCTTTCTAAAAGACTGTTTTTCTATCTAGGATGGATTCAATAGAGGAACTAAAATCACACAAAATTGGTCCAACAGAAAATTCATGTGACGGTAAAGTATCAAATTCAGCGGGCGCACTTCTTTTAAAAGGAAGAAGTGATAACTCCTAGCAAATACCCATGCTCAAGACATCATTTGTTATGTTATGTCCCCTCCTGATAATTGCGTCCTAGGCTGCACAGTAGACACATTTTGATTCAATTCATAGAAGATTAGAGGCATTTCAACGTCCGCAACGTTGTTTTGGTCAAAGCTTACTGGCTTTTGAAGTTGCAGCTTGATCACAACCCCTTGTAAAACCATTTTCTTCTTCCGCTCTAATGCTTGGGCCAAACAATGGCGATTATGAGATTCCCCGGTTGTTGAAGTTTCAGGTCGGCCTTGATTTCCTCTTTCAATCCCGCCATAAATAGGTGTACCTGTTGCTGCGTGGTCACACCCGAACTTCTTGTCAATAGTTGCTGAAACTGGCTTTGATACTCTTCAACTCTAACACCCCGGATTCTCGGAACCCGGGATATTACTGGTTAGGACCTCACAATGGGTCCCGACCTCAGTTTGACAACAATATTACTAGGATCTTGCAACAAGACACAAATAAGAAAAACCGAAATTCATAAAGATGTGTTTTTAACGGATGAATGCAACAAGGTCTAACAACCTATAAAACTTAAACAAAGGGAAAAGACTAACTGTCTTAACAAAAGGAAAGAACGACAAAGCAACAACTCAACCCCCACTCTAAGAAGTACGGAGACCCGGCTGACCACTACTTCCGGATCACTCAGTTGTTGTTCTAACCTGCGGCAAATCTAAAAATACAACAAAACAACCATTAGCTAGTTATCTAAACATTAGAAGAATAATAATAGAACACACACACATAAAATAATAAACACTCATCATGCTTTCAAACAATTCATTTATTATCTTCATTTAAATCATTTACTCTAATGATACTTATTTTGTGACACGAGGGATTCTCAAACCTCGCCTCCGCCCCCGTGTACCCATCAGGAGTGGATCCGATGCATCTCACCGTGTACCTGTATGGTCTGGGTACAGAGAACCTCTCAGTCTCCTGGCAGAGCTGGGCAGTGATGTCACGGCCCGTTATACATACACTTGGGCCTTAACACATAATAACGACGGTCGTCCTAACAAGTTGTTATTATAACACCCATGGTACACACACCACTATTATCACTCAACTAATATCCAGAAACCAGCTAAGTAAGTCGCAAGGAATTACCTCGATCAAATATCACTTTCCCAAATCTCAACTCAGTCCGTACCCGTGGTAGCTCAAACGCCTGTTAAACAAGGCATGTGTATCAACATTTCATCCCATACTCTTAGAAGTTATCAACTTCTAAGAGGTACAAATCTCAAGAGGAAAGTATACGAAGACAACTCTCTTAGGTTAAATGACTATTTTACTCCTGATTCTCGAAAATCTAAGATTTTCCGATAAATTAATTCCAACTCTTCTTTAGAGCCTATTCCCATATTCCAGTTCTTACGGAAGAATTTAGTACCGTAGTACAGGAGTTATACAAAATCCTAGATTTTTCAGAAACGATCATTAAAGTCCGATTTGAGTTAAGATCCAAGGTTTAGATTAAAAGTTAAGAATTCCGGAAACACTCTCTAGTTTCTCTAATATATCTATACCAATCATAGGCAAATGTCTCTCAAGAAAAACAACCATCACTCCCATATAACCTCTAAGGTTGGCTAGAAACCACAATTCTATACTTAGTCAATTATTTTCCTGTTTCAAAAACAGCTCAAGTGCTCTACTTCGGGACTTTATAAAACCTAATCCGACCGTTAACTTTCTCCCAAATTTTAACACGTTAAACTATAAGTATTCATCTACGACATATCAAAATTTCAACGGTGGATTCTCGATTTAAACCCTAGAAATTATGTCAAAGTCAGCAGGTCGAAACTTCAAACAAAAGGTGTGCAGGAGGTCTTAGGTTCGATTCCCTCTATCAACATGTGCTCTTATTTATCCTACTTAGAGGTCTCCAGTTCGAGTCCCATGGACCACAAAAGAAATTGTATCCCTCACCCTCACACATCTCAGTTTATTCATTCTCTGCACCACTGTTTGGACTAACCAAATAACTCTCTGTACGTACAAAGTTGCAACAGGAAACAAGGTGCTCAACACTTTACCGGCAGCAGGGTGGTGGTTCCAGTCTGACTTTGCTGCCTTGGATCGAAGTGGGACGGGTCCTGGTGTGCTACGCCAGTCGGGTGTCCAGGAGGTTGGATTGGTTACGGTTTCCGACAGAGACGAGGCGCGGTGATGGCTGGTGATTGCGAGGCCCCTTCCTTCCGCCTGGTGCGTGCGTCTGCAGTCCGGACTGGCTCGACCTCGTTGTGGTCTTCTGCGCTGGTAACTCAAAAAACGGCAACAGCTGTTACACTCCGGCTGGCGAGAGGAGGAGGTGCAATAGAAATCCCGACGGCGCTGGCGGTGCAGGGTCGATTGAGTAGCAAGGTCGTGCGTCGCTTCTGTGCAACAGAAATCCCTCAGCTTCAGTTTGTTTTGAAAGAAGTAGGAGAAGTCTATACTCACCGGTCCGTGAAGATGAAACAGGCTCCGGCGCAGGGACGGCCGTCTGGCTCGGTGGTAGTTGCTTGGGATGCCGATGGTCGAAGCTGACGCCCTTCGTTTCAGTCGATGGTGCAGGAGGGAGAGAAGGTGACGGTGCATAGGAGTTGTAGGTAGATTAGGTTAAGCGTGATTAAGGAGAAAGATTAGGGTTAAGGGAGTGGATTAGGAGAGAGTTGTTGGGCTGGAGAGTCAAAATGGAGCAGCAGCCCACTCTTCCTCTGTACTGGGCCGGCTGAGGGTTAGTGGGCCCATTAATGGCCTGCTCATCTACTTCAAAGGTGAGTTGAAAGGATAAACTAAAATCGTCCGGAACCATTATTCGGTTTTAAAACAAACGGAATTATTTACGGGTTACCTAATTTATCATTTTATGTGAATCAAGGTCACATAAAGTGATAGAATTTAATATTGTTTAATTTTATTTAGAGGAATTATGGTTGGCGGATCGGAATCCGGTTTGATCCGGTAATAAACGGAGTTTTAAAATTTTCGGTTATTACACTAAACCTTTTTGCTTGAGATTTTCCAACTGGATTTGATACTCTTCAACATAACCTTTTCCTTTTTACAGAAAAGAATTTGACAGTTCCCTCATATGCCTTTCTAATGCTTTCTGACGAGTATCCATCCCTTGCATAAAAGCCTCAAACTTGGCTGCTAAGGGTGTGTTTGACAGGAGATTGGAGGTTATTTTGAATATTAATGTAGATGAAATTTATTAGGGATTAATTGTTATGATGGCTTTATTAGAGATTATAAGATTTAAAATAATCTGAACTACGGTGTTTGGTAGGAGGTTTTTTAAGTGGTTTATTTTATACCAATTTACTATACTATCCTTAGTAAACCTCACGATTCATTTACCGTTTTGCTTCTCACTACCAAAAATCTGCATCTTCCATTCGCTTCGTTAATGGACATGCTTGGCGCCGCTACTGGCGAATATACCGTAGAACCAGTAAACAAATGCTCAGGGAAGGTTGGTTTCATCAAAGTCAAAAAATCAGCACAAACTTGAATATACCGTGGAACCATGCATCTTCCATTCGCTTCCTGGTATCATGTTGCTAATCATGAAGCATTTGGTTTCATCAAAGTCAAAAATATCAGCACAAATATTAGAAAACATTAAAAATGCTCAAAGAAATTGATTGTACAATCAAAAAAAATTTACCAATAAATTACACGATAATAAAATATTAAACAAATGCTGAGGAAAGGTTCTAGTTTGGATGACAACAAATCTGATCCCCCCACCACAAATCTCCATATTTTTCCAACCCAACTTATAATTGCTTCAGGTTCTGTATAATGTTCTGAGCAAAATGAAATGCAAACAACAAAACACATACACAAACGGAGAGAACAAACAGATAAATCAAAACTGAGAACATTCATTGCTAGAGAAGCATGAAGCGTACCTCATCGCCCCCGTCGCCCTGCTCTCTCTCCTGATTCGTTGGAGGACTCGTAGTATCGGTGAAGAAGAATACGAATGACGTTCACCGACTTCTCCTATTTTTGTATGTTGTGCTTTGTTTTTTCAGAAGGGGCATGAGCGTAATCGTAAATGATGAAAGGAAATTAATCCCCTTTAACCTTGGTGGTATGAGATTAATTTTTACTCATTTTTAATCTCATTTAACCTATCATATAATCTCCCTCTATAATCTCCATCCTCAACCAAACACATACACAAATTTAATCCCCCAATTTTAATCTAAAATAACCCCCATTAACCTCTTACCAAACACACCCTAAGTTTTCTGTGTCACCCATGAGATCTAGCTCTGATACCAAGTTATTACGGTCCTAGAAGGAGGATCGAAATCTCTAGTAAAAGACACGAGTGGTTTGTGGATTGATGGATAGATGAAAGTAGACTCGTCCTAGACATAGCCTCTTCCTAGGTATAACGTGTAAACCATCTTGGTTTAACGTTAGCCCCTTTTGATTATAATTTTGCTTACCCCTTTATTTCATCTTAAAGGCCATATATATAGGCCGTCAATTAATAAGGAAAATATAAAACTGATATCCTAACTGAAAGTAAAGATAATCCTAAAATATCTTAAAGCTAAAGTAGAAAATATAAACTATCCTAATTCTAAATAAATATAATATCTTTAATATTAAAATATCCTTTTCTTAATATCTCCCTAAATCCAACCATATCAGTGAGCTACCTTCCGAGTTGTTGGCATTTCCATCAATGAAAAAAGATTCTTCTTCCTTCTGACATTTGTATTGATCTGTTTTTTTTGATCTTTTTCCGGAAGTCGTAAACGCACGGTCTACGATTTAATAAAAGCATGACGGTTACTGATCCCGTAACCGTCATCAAAAGTTCACGGTTACGGGATCCATAACCGTTAGGGGTGGATCCGCAATCGTCATCAAAAGTTCACGGTTACGGAATCCATAACCGTTAGGGGTGGGCATCCGATCCGATCCAGTCCGATCCGAATGACCGAATATCCGGGTATAATTTTTAGAGAAAGTACGATCTGAATCCGGCCGGATATCCGGGAGTTTTTGTCGGATCGGGTCGGATAATTATCTACGGATATCCGGCCGATCCGTTTGATCCGAATTATAAAAATCGGTATCCAAATAGGATTTATCCGGATCGGGTCATTATCCGAGGAAACCCGACTGACCCGATTGATCCGATTGACCCAACTGACTCGGCTGATCCGAAAGTCCAAAGTGCAAAGATTAAATACCAAAGTCCAAAACTCCAAACACATAAATAACAAATCTAACATGATCTAAACATCAAATATCAAAGTATAAAGTCTAAGGTCGAAGGTTAAAGTCCAAAGAAATCTGAAATTACATCAAATATTCCCAATAAAACATAGTTCTAAAGTTGCAAGGTATAAGATAATTAATCAAAAGTTGTGGAATGTGGATCAAAATGATGTCTTTCAAGTCTTCCACCCTACGAAATCAATTCATAGAAACAAACAAAAAAATGATAGTTATGTTAGTAACTTTTAATGATAAATTACAAGATTTAAAAGATAAAACTTACTAGTTTCATTAGTAGCAAGTCGTGGAGTAATAGATCAAGAGTCTTGAGATTCATCGATTAATAGATTTGGTTGCTCCAAGATCAAGTCATTTAACCCTATAAATATCAAAACAAAACAAAAAATATAATCAATGATTTGTTAGTAGTTTAACCAATAAAAATAGTAATAAAGAAATAGAAAATTACATTCTTCTAATTCTTCCATCGTAAGTAAAGTCTCTTCTAGCATGATAGAAGTGACAGATTTACGATACCAATTTTGTGCACAAATAAAAGCTTCCACCATTTTTGACGACAAAGAAGTACGAAACGAATCAAGAACATGTCCCCCGGTACTAAAGGCAGATTCAGAAGCAACAATAGAAATAGGAATCTTTAGCCATCTTTGACAAAATAGGATACCTCGTTTTGGTTGTCCTTCCACAACTGTAGCACACTAAAACCCGTAGATTGACTTTGACATGATTCCTCTAGATACAATTCCAACTCAGACTTATTATCAACACTACCAAAACCCATCTCCATTTGAAACTCTTCATTCAACAATGCAGTATAATCAATAAGTCCATCATTCTGACCACAATCATTCAAGTTCATGCTAGAACTATGATTGGATGAACTCTTCTGATTCTTGTTCACTTGAGGCATAGTAGAAGCATACATCTTAAATAATTCATCAGTAGTAACTTTGATGTTCAAATACAAGAGACTAGCTTTATCCGCATCAAACATCTTCCTCACAATAAAGTCAACGTACTTCAAATTTATGTCATGGGTCAAGAAACATGGAAATGAACAAGAGCAAGTTGATATTATCAACATTACCCCAATATTTATCATACTTTGTCTTCATCTTCATAGTTATTCTCTTGTTCTCGCCTTCCTCGGTGTTACAAAGATTAGAAATCATCATACCAACACCAAATACTTGAAGAGCATATTGACTACAAGTCACATAATTAGATCCAGATAATGACAAAGTAGCAATGTAGAAGACTTTCAGAATTGAAACCACACTAACAACTTTATTCCAATCATCATCATCAACGACACAATCAAGTCCACAAGTCTTCTTAAGCTCTCTTTCACAAGTAGAATCTCTCATTATCAAGTTGTCAAATGCTTTCTTAAACTTTGTAGCAGATTGAAGCATTAAATAAGTGGAGTTCCACCTGGTCTCAACATCCAAGGAAAGAAGAGTTTTACTTTCTAAATTCTCATTTACTACACACTCTTTGAATTTCTGAAGTCGTGCGGGAGAAGATCTGACAAACCTCACAAGAGTGCGGATTTTCACAATAGAAATATCCATCTCCTTTACACCATATTTGACAACCAAATTCAAGATATGACAAACACACCTCACATGTAGATACTTCCCTCTTAGAACACTAGAACCCCAATGATTAATTCTCCTTCTCAAATACTTAATGGCTAACTCATTGAAACTAGCATTATCCACGATCACGGTCATAATGTTTTTTATTCCCCGTTCAACTAAACATTTTTCAACCGCTCTACCAATCAAGTGCCCAAAATAGCCAGCAAGAGGATAAAAATTCACAATTCTTCTATCCAAAGTCCAATCATCATCAATGAAATGAGCAGTGAGACAAATATAACTTAAGTTCTGACTTGAAGTTCACGCATCTGTAGTAAGAGAAACTCTAGAAGACAATTTCCGAAAACTATCTTTTAATCTTTTCATTTCCTTATGATACATTTTTATAGCAATCGCTAGCTACCGTATATCGTGAAGGAATTATAAATTCAGGTTGCATATCATTGCAAAAACCTCTAAAACCCTCTCGCTCAACAACAGCAAAAGCAAATCCATCCACAATTATCATCCGAGCAAGGGACTTTCTACATTTCTCTTGACTAAATTGCCATGTGGATGGCACATGAATAGTTTCTATCTTTCCGTTATAATGAACAAAAGTCTTTGTACTCATGCTAAGCAACTTTTGTTTCTTATCAATGTTCGATGGAAGCTTCTTGCATCTACTAGTGTGGTTCAATAAAGGAGTAGTACCATTTTTTGATGAACAACCTATCTTAGCGTCATAGTATTTGCATTTAGCAAAGTCTTAATCCGAAGTTTCAATAAAGTGATCCCAACAAAAAGAAGTTTTAGACTCTCTCTTACCGGATGCACCCTTTGAAGTAGGTGGATTGCTAACTCTTTTGGTTTTACTCGTTACTCGACTTCCTTGTCTATGCCCGACAATAGTATCCGGTTCAGAATCGGTCGATCCTATTTTTGAATCCTGAAATTAACATATAAAATGAAATAACTATAAATGCTCATGAAATATTGATTGTTTTATTTGAATGATTGAGAGATCAACTAAACAGGAAAATAAGTAATATTAATTACTACTCCCTCCGTTTCAATATGTATGTCGTTTGGGTATAAAACACAAGAATTAAGAAAACATTAATGCCCCTTCTCATTCCACCTTTTCCTTGAAATACTCTATATACAATAAATAACAATAATTAGACTCTTAATTAGAGTGTCTCTTGAGATTTCAAAACCTACCTCTTAATTACAGAGTGCACACTCCTTTTTAAAATGTGAATTTGTTCCCTTTCATTAACCTTTACATGTCTGTGAAAATTTTACACCAGTGAATAAAAAAAAAATTTGGAGCCAACTTTTTGAACTTTTTAATTTTCATTGAAATGTTATTTGGCCAATTTTAATGGAGCCAAAACATGTGAAATGTGACTTTTAACTTGGACTTTTAACTTGGGTATTAATCTAACAAGAGCACATACAGTACTGATTGCTTTCCATCATTCAAAAACAAAAACAAGAACATACTACTACGTTGCTTTCTACAGTGAACATGGGATCGAGAGAACGTTTCAATCTCAATATGCTTCCACTTAGCGACGATAGCGACGATGACGGAAGAGAAAACTTCACCAATGACATTAACGAGGTGGAAGCATTGATAGCATGAATTATAGTCTATATTTTGGGGTTTGTTTGGACGTTTTATCTTTCATAATCTGCATGTTTGTATGTACATTATGTGATTTTACTACCATTTCATCTACCTTTGCGAGAATCGAGGTCTACACCTAGTTTCGTTGTAATTGCAGGTAATATGGTACGTTTTGCATCGAAAAGGAGCAAAAGGAGTCAAGAGTCATTTGGAGCTACATTGAGGAGCAAAAAGGAATCCTTCAGGAAGCATAGCCATGATTAAAGATTTACTTTGGACCAGTTTTGAGAGATTCTACATTCAGTTATGATCACCTCGGTTGCCCAGAGATTCATCTCGACCGAGGCGATCCAGAGACGCCGACTCGACCGAGGCGAACACCTAGGACGCGGCGAGAATATTTTATTCTTGGCTGAGATCTTTTAAAATTGGAAAGTGATCTTATATTTTTGGGCTGAGCTTCTAGAAGGAAGGAGATATGCAGAATCATATATTTTACCTATTTTTATGGGAATATATCTTCTTAAGATTTATTATCTTTGGAGGTTTATTTTTCCTATAAAAAGGATTGGATTTTCCACAATTCGGGAGGCCCGCTTACACCGAAATACAGGCTGCATACACCCGCTATCAGCGCAGCAGCCGCATCCTACTCCAATTTGGGAGAGAGTTGAAGAACCTTTTTTGAAGGTTGAAGGAAGATTTGAAGACTATAGCTTTATAGCTTTTTGGAGGGTTTTGTAAGATTGTCTTCAATTCCTTTCCTTGTTGTCTTGTCTTATTGGATCATCATCCAAGGAACGATTTTGTGTGATATTTGATTCAGTTATTGAAGTGTTTTCATTAAATTCTTCTTTGTTCAAATATTCACCTTCTTCCCATATATTTAATACTTTCATTATGATGATGAGTGGCTAATTTCCTTGTGTGATTCTAGGGTGATTGGCTGAAGGTTGTGGGAAAAACAATGATAGAATGATCTTAATCACAGTAGGATCCTGAAAGTTCGAGTCTTTAACCTTAACCCTAAGCATCTCGTTCAGTCGATGAACATCTCGGCCGGGGTGGAAACTGGCTGACCGAGGTGGCTTATCCGATCCTTAACTGAGGGTTAATGTGTTAGAGTTTGCCAAATCCTATTCTTATTATACCTTTCTGGTTCAAAGCAAGCTTAGGATGAGACTTACCCGGTAATTCCTTAGTTTGTATACCAACGATCATAAGTGTAGGTAATAAAGGCTTGTCCTTTATTGGGGTTTGAGTGTGCTTCCATCCCGTCTTTGTGAGTTAGCCTGAGACTTACCCGGTAAAGGTTGATTCTATTCCCTTAGATGGTGTGTTAGTTTGAGGCAATAGTTCTTTATCTTAATTCCTTGAGACTTACCCGGTAATAGGAGTTACGGTTTGGGATTAGTGTGTAGTGAGACTTACCCGGTGATCTACTCCACTTTAGAAACACCTTCCCCATGCAAAAATCTCAGCTTTGTCCGCTTATCTATAGATCTTGAGTTGGAACCACAACTAGATGCTTTAATCCCTAGAATTGCATGTTTGCTTTATTTGACATCTTATTCATCTTTGATTGTATACTTGCTCTTGTGGTTAGCATCAACACTAGCATACCGTATTGGACTTTGTTTCACTAAGTCCCTGTGATCGACCCCTGGAATTTTCTTGCTTTTACTACGATTGACCCGTACACTGCGGGTTCGCATCCTTGTTTTAAGCTTAAGTCTAGGGTTATAAATTTAAAGCTTGCACACACCGTTTGGAGCGAACAAGTTTTTGGCGCCGTTGCCGGGGACTTGGTCTAGACCGAGCCGGTACGGTTTGCTCTTGGGGCATTTGCCCCGTGTTGTCTTACCACTCTACTTGAGTGACTTTTGCAGGTTCTTTCTTAGGTATATGCGAAGAACCCGCACTGGGAAGGAAATCGTTCCTTACGATCCCGAACCAGAAAAGACATACAAACGACGCTTAAGAGAAGCGAAGATGGCCCAACAAGACGATCACGATCTTTTGGCCCTATTGAGAGAGACGCAGGAGCAGCTACGTCTCAGTAAAGAAGAGCTGAGGCAGGAAAAAGAAGAGAATCAGGCCAGGAATACAGCAATCGAAGCTGAGATTGCAGCAATTCGGAACCAGATTCAACCTCGACCGATGCAGGATCCAGTAATTGATCCTCGACCGAGGCAGGTCCCAGTTCCTAACGCCCCGGCCGATGTGCAACCACTTCAGATGCCAGTCCGAGATGTTCTTCTTGCAGGAATTCCACAAACCCTAGGTCAAAGGATGGACCCTAATCAACAGCTGAGGCGTCCAGGAGTGAACCTAGGAGATCCAGCGGACCATGACTACGAACTTCGACCACAAGTTCTAGCGATGATTCGCCAATGTCAATTCGGAGGGCTAGAGAAGGAGTCGCCGCATCAACATCTTCAAAACTACGAGATCTTGATGGAGACCTTGCGACCTCCCAGAATTGAAAATAACAACTACAAGCTAAGACCTTTCTACTTTTCTCTTAAAGATAGAGCTCTTACTTGGTATCAATCTCTTCCTGCAGGAAAGATCAGCACATGGGAAGAGATGACTACGGAATTCTTGACTAAATTCTTTCCCCCCTCAAAGACTGCTGAAATGAGAGGGAAGATCAATGCTTTCATCATGAAGGACAAGGAGAGTTTGTCCAAATCATGGGAGCGATTCAAGGATATCCTTTTGGATTGCCCACATCATGGGATTCCAAAGATAGAGTTGCTGGAGATCTACTTCAAAGGACTGGACGGAAACACCCAGTTCAATCTCCAACTACTCTCCGCCGGTACATTCATGGATATGGCGGTTGACGAGGCTTGGGATTTCATTGAGAAGCAAGCCTTGCACATGGAGAAGTACACCCACCAAGGAGCTGAAGGTGGAGTTAAAAGAGTCAACTTTCAAGAGACTCAAACCAACAACAACCAATTCACGTCCTTGAAGAACGACGTGAAGCAATTGAAGGAGCTATTGATGGCTCAAACTAAGAAGGAAGAGCAAGGGCAAAGGAACAACAGCAACAACAACGGGTACCGTAACAACAACAACGGACCCCGAAACAACAACTACAACAACAATAGAGGATCCAATAGCAACAATTGGAGAGCGAATAATAACCAAAACAACGGTAACAATTATTCAAACTCCAACTCTAATGATTCCTCTAACCCTTTCCTCTCTCCTCCTTCTTCTTCTTCTACTCCATTGAAGAGCCAAGGGCAAGGATCAAGTTCGTCTCAGCCGGAAAAGAAGGACGCAGTCCTGGAGGCAATCTTGATCAAGCTTAGTGCTATGGAGAATTCTATGACTTCATTTTCGAGGGCCCAAAAGTCCTTCGAACAACAACTTGCTAATAGGGCGAATGAAGCGCCAAGAGATCCAGGGAAGCTTCCAGCAAAGACGGAAACTAACCCTAAGGGCCAGTGCATGGCCATCACGACGAGGAGTGGACTCAAAACCACAGATCCAGTACCTCGCTCGACGCAGACCACCTCGGTCCAGATCCAGTCGAAGAACACCTCGACCGAGATGCCAACCGAGGCGGTGCAACAGAAAGCAGGAGGAACAACTGAAGCCTATGTTCCACCTCCTGCATATAAACCACCACTTCCATTTCCCCAGTCCAGAGCCAGAGCACATCTTGACAAGCACTTTGGTAAGTTCCTTGACTTGATGAATAAGCTCCATATTAATATCCCTTTCCTTGATGCTATTTTAGGTATGCCCGCCTACGGGAAGTTCTTAAAGGAGATCCTATCAAGGAAGAGGAAGCTGGAGGATGTTGGTGAAGTTAGGATGACATCTAAGTCTTCGGAGCTTATAAAGATCATGAAGGAGAAGATGCCACCTAAGTTGAGAGATCCCGGCTCATTTTGCATTCCCATTCAAGTTGGGGATGTCACTTGTGAAGCCCTATGTGATCTAGGAGCCAGCGTGAGCATCATTCCGCTGGAGCTATGCATTAAGATCGGTCTTGGAGAGCCCAAGCCGGTCAAGATTCGACTTTACATGGCGGATCGCTCCATCACCCATCCCGTGGGCATTTTGGAAGACGTTCCGGTCAAGTTAGGTAACTTCTATCTACCCATAGATTTTGTCGTACTTGACATTCCCGCAGATTATCCTGTTCCTATCATTCTCGGGAGGCCATTTCTAGCAACTTCGGGTTGCAATGTGGATTGCAAGAACGCCAAGTTGAAATTCAACGTTGGTGGCGATGAGGTGGAGTTCGCACTACTTGCAGCCATGAAAGGGGAGCAAATAACTGATGATATCTTCAACATCTACGATGAAGAGGAATCAAGAGAATCGGTGAGCTCTATCCTTATTAAAGATCCACTCGAAAGAGTTATAAGCTTCAGTTTAATGGAGGAAGGTATAGATGCTTCTTGTGATGCAGATATACGGAGCCTGAAGGCACTGGAAGAAGATCCAGGAGCCATGACTGAGAAGCTGATCCAGGAAACGAAGATTTCCAGCCTCGGATCCAGTAGCAGTACCTCGACCGAGGCACTTTCTGGACTGAGCGAGGCGTCTGAAGAACACCTCGGTCAACGCCTTTGCGCCTCGACCGAGGTCGACAGAGAGACAATGTCAACTGAGATTGCTGAGAATGACAATTTTTCTACTCCCTTCTCTGACATTCACCCACAGTTGGCGGATCATTCTCTCCACCAACTTTCTGATAATAAAGGTCCTTGGTATGCTGATATTGTGAATTATCTTGTCTGCCAGGAAATACCACCCGGATTGACGTACTCCCAAAAGAAGAGATTCTTCAAGGAAGTACGACATTACTACTGGGATGAGCCGCTGCTATTTAAGCGCGGACCGGATGGGATGCTTCGAAGGTGCATTCCGGAAGACGAAGTTAATAGCGTCATAAAGCATTGCCACTCACTTCCATGTGGAGGGCATGCTAGCACCGATAAAACATGCGCCAAGGTATTGCGTTCCGGTTTCTTTTGGCCTACACTATTTAAGGATGTGCAATCTTTTGTTGTTTCTTGTGATGCATGCCAAAGAACAGGGAACCTATCAAGGAGGAACGAGATGCCACTTAACAACATCCAAGAAGTGGAAATCTTTGACGTATGGGGGATTGACTTCATGGGACCTTTCCCATCCTCCGGAGGAAACCTCTACATTCTCCTCGCAGTGGATTACGTCTCTAGATGGGTCGAAGCCATCGCTTCTCCCACTAACGACGCCAAGGTGGTTGTGAAGTTCTTGAATAGAACTATCTTTCCACGATTTGGAACTCCACGCATCATCATCAGCGATGGAGGAACGCATTTCATCAACCGGAAGTTTAAGGCACTTCTATCGAAGTATGGGGTAACCCACAAGGTATCAACCGCTTATCACCCTCAAACTAGTGGACAGGTCGAGATCTCAAACAGAGAAATCAAAGCAATTTTGGAGAAGACCGTCTCTAGGACGAGGAAGGATTGGTCCATGAAATTAGACGATGCTCTTTGGGCGTACAGGACCGCATTCAAGACTCCCATAGGCACCACCCCTTATAATTTGGTGTATGGGAAATCTTGCCACTTGCCCGTTGAGTTGGAGCACAAAGCATATTGGGTTATCAAATGGTTGAACTTTGACATTAAGGAGGCTGGTGAGAAGCGACTATTGGAACTTAACGAGCTGGAAGAGCTGCGTTTGAACGCCTACGAGAATGCCAAGATCTACAAGGAAAGGACGAAGAGATGGCATGACAAGCGTATCGTTCCAAAGGAGCTTAACGAAGGAGATTTAGTTCTACTCTTCAACTCCCGCCTCCGTCTTTTTCCAGGTAAGTTGAAATCTAGATGGACCGGACCTTACGTTGTGAAACATGTCTTCCCTCATGGTGCAGTTGAGATATGGGGCGAAACTAGCGGAAGCTTCAAGGTCAACGGTCATAGACTTAAGAAGTACCAACCGGAAACGCCGGTTGAGGAGGTCGCACCGATCTACCTCCTTTGAGACGCATTATGGTCCAGCTAGCGACCTTAAATCAAGCGCTTCTTGGGAGGCAACCCAAGGTATTGCTTTCTTTCCCGTTTTCTAGTCTAGTTTAGATAGTTTTTGTTTTTGCTTTGCTTTGCTTTGCTTTGTTTTTGGCGTTCTGGACAGATAACAGGAAAGAGCACTCCAGGAAAGGGAGAAGTTCGAGATTCTGAGAAGAAAGAGGCACCTCGGTCACTGTCAGAACACCTCGACCGAGTTGATTCTTGAAGCAACCGAGGCGACTAGGGTTTCTGCAGAACCGCCTCGGTCCGTACCACCTCGGTCCAGTCGAGACCATTTCGACCGAGGTGACAGCAGATCCAGTAACAGTATAAAAAGGGGAAAAAAATTACTTTTCACTTTTTTACTTCGTTTCGACCGCGGCGCACAGAATCGCCTCGCTCCCTCATTTCTCGCTCGTTTTCGAAGATTTCCGCTTCCAAACCGAGATTAAAGAGTAGAGGAGTCGATTACTACAACAGATCTGCAAGAAATTTGAGCGATTCGACCAAAACGAGGTAAAAACGTTCGAAAACCTAACTCGTTCGTTTTCTGCTATTTGGGCTTTGGTTGCCCTTGTTTCTGTTGAGAAAAGGCATAAGTACCCCTTAGGAAGCAATTGTAGTGATTTTAGGGGGAAAAGAACTGGAAATCTGAGAATTGGAATTCGAACTGCTACGCCTCGGTCTAGTCGGCCTGCATCTCGACCGAGGTGATTTCTGGAACTTGTCAGTCGACCGAGGTGGTCTGACAGATTGATTTGTGAAGATGAGTTCAGATAGATTACTGGCCCTTAGAGATAGATCCTCTCCTTCCCCTTCTTCTTCCTCATCCCGACCTTCTATCCCGGTGATCCATGAGAGACACCGGGTAGATTATGACCGCATTTCTAGTCGTCCAGTTATCGCTCCTAGATTTCTGGACGTTTCTGCCTTTGACTGTCTCCATGTAGATGGAGAGCTTAGCAGGATGATCGCCACAGTCGGGCTGGATCAGTTTTCTGAGATCCGAGCCCCAGCTTACCTCGAGCCTACCCTCGAGTTCGTCAGTTCCTTCACTTACCTCCCCACAGAGGGGGCTGTGAAGTACCGGTTGATGAACCGGAACTACATAGTACCTCTTGCCCACTGGAGAGATATTTTTGGCTTCCCTACCCCCACCGCTGTAGATTTCCCGACCCGAGCTGTAGCTAGAGAGTTCTGGGGTCAGATTGCCCACATTACGAGTCATGCAGACAGGTGGCGCCCTGGTGATTCCAGGGCGAAGCTTATTTACCATTTATCCTTCAGACTAGTGCACAGGGTTTTCAGTGAGATGCTTCTGGCGCGTACTGAGACGCCCCAGAAGGTCCGACAGGGGGAGCTTTTCTCCCTATACTGCATGGTCACGGGAGGATACCCTGACTTTGGCTTGATGCTGGCAGAGGATCTGCACAGGATCAAGGCCAAAGGGAAGGGTGATATTTGCTGCGGAGGTATAGTGACCCATATCGCTAGGTATCAGGATATGGATTTGAGTAGGTGTACCATGGTTGCGGCTCCGAAGCCGCTGGGTCTGCAGGAGATGATCACGAGGCGGATTCTTGTTCCTCGTGGGTTGACTACACCCTACGTTGCTATGCCTTGGGAGCGGACAGCGCCTCAGGGCATCAGATGGTCTGCACAGTTTTCGGTCTTCGACCCACATTTTTGGCAGACAGCATGGGCCCCGCTGATGGAGGACTACAGAGAGGGAGCAGCTGCAGCTACTGAGGAGGCTGAGGAGGCTGATGAGGACGATGATGACGAGACAGTTGATGAGAGAGGAGGCGGCGTCCCGATGGACACAGGGACAGATACAGCTGGGACGAGCGCGCCTCCCATTATTGATCTTGATGAGGACGAGGAGGACACTGAGCCAGCGCCGGCTGAGACTTCTCCAGTTAGGCCCGCTAGGCGCAGGAGGCAGAGGGTTAGGGACAGAGCAGCACACCGCCGGATTGATGACCTGACAGATCAGGTTATCGACACTTATGCTGCACTTTCTTTGGATATCCGGGAGATGCAGGAGCGACAGCATCATCAGCACATGATGGCTCAGCTACAGTTCCAGCATGTCATGGGCTATCCCTATGACCCTACTTTGTACCCGTACATGCCACCACCACCACCGGATCAGGACTTCTGAGGAGCTGCAGGATTTTATTTATTTTATTTTTATGCAGTTCGGCTCTTTATCCGGTGAGTCCTCCTTTCTTTCAGACTTTATTTACACCCACTGGGACAGTGTGTCTCAAGTATGGGGTATTTAGTTGATGTATTATCTGACTTATTTGACTTATGATGTATTATTTATCGGATATTTTCATATTTATGCTTCATTCTGCATTTATATGTTTATCTGAGATTGCATGCATACTTACAGGTTATTTGATTGAGAAAAACGTCGAAACCGAAAAAAAATGGTTTTAAAAAAAATTTTTGACCTCGACCGGGACAGTTCTGGCAAAACGAGGTGTTTCACCTCGGTTGAACCAAGAACATCTCGACCGAGGTGGGTTAACTGAGAGTTTTCGAAAACGATTTTTGTGTTACTTATCTGGATATGATCTCAGTGAAGATTTTGTTTACCGACTGGATTTAAATTCTTTATATGTTTGAAATGTTTTATGATATGTTTAAGTTGCTAAATGCTTTGTTTGAAATTATTGGCATGTTTAATACTTTATTTTTATCCAAATTATGTTGAATTTGAAGGTTGACACCGCAGCATAAGTTCTCTCACGTTCTTCTTGGAAAGACCAAGGCAATTCATTCTTCTTCTTCTTCTTCTTCTTGATCATGCTTAGCCCCTCATATACATATTGCCTCCCTTTACCTATCCGGGAATTTGGAAGCAAGCAAAGTGGTGAAAGCAAGCTAAAGTTGAAGATGGCTGAAAGTGAAAGTGTTAGAAAGCAATAATAGGTTTGGGGAAGTCAATCATGAAGATGAGTAACTCGGCACCATTCACATAGCCGGGTGTTTGTGTCTTGCCAAAGTCGGATTGAGCGATATTCCTAACGGGTCATGGTATGTGCATCAAGGGTTTGACGCATCTCAAGAAATTGATGATTGCGGATTTCCTAGGCTTCGGTTATTGTGCACCTCTGTCCATGCATCCCAAAAAGTAAAGTAAAAGAGAAAAAAGTGTGAAATAAGCAAAGCTTATTGGTGGAAGGTGTTGCAAGTCAAAGTGGAAGTGAAGTTCATCCTTTTCCCGGATTCTAGCACCACATTACCTTACATACATCCCTACCCTACACGTTTCTTGACCTTTCTTTTGGGAAGCCCTTGAGACCTTGAGCTTGTTGATTGACTTAGCGGTTTAAATCGGATTATACATGATTAATTTTGATAATTATGATTTATTATGCATTCTATGATTTTATGCAAAGATGAACAACTTTCCTATATTTATAAAATGTTTTGATCATATTGAGTTTTTAATTTCCAGGAAGTACTCTCTTAGAGTGATCTATGATAATTCCACACCATAAAATGTTTTTGAAAGACTTTTCATTGATTTTCTTGACTTATAATCCATTCTATCTTAATTTCTATATGAGGAACTTGCTTAGGGACAAGCAAGGGCTAAGTATGGGGTATTTTGATAGCATGAATTATAGTCTATATTTTGGGGTTTGTTTGGACGTTTTATCTTTCATAATCTGCATGTTTGTATGTACATTATGTGATTTTACTACCATTTCATCTACCTTTGCGAGAATCGAGGTCTACACCTAGTTTCGTTGTAATTGCAGGTAATATGGTACGTATTGCATCAAAAAGGAGCAAAAGGAGTTAAGAGTCATTTGGAGCTACATTCAGGAAGCATAGCCATGATTAAAGATTTACTTTGGACCAGTTTTGAGAGATTCTACACTCAGTTATGATCACCTCGGTTGCCCAGAGATTCATCTCGACCGAGGCGATCCAGAGACGCCGACTCGACCGAGGCGAACACCTAGGACGCGGCGAGAATATTTTATTCTTGGCTGAGATCTTTTAAAATTGGAAAGTGATCTTATATTTTTAGGCTGAGTTTCTAGAAGGAAGGAGATATGCAGAATCATATATTTTACCTATATTTATGGGATAATATCTTCTTAAGATTTATTATCTTTGGAGGTTTATTTTTCCTATAAAAAGGATTGGATTTTCCACAAATCCGATCATGCTTAGAGGCTGCATACACCGCATACGATCTCGATTACAGCAAAGAATACGCAGCAGCCGCATCCTACTCCAAGTTGGGAGTTGTTGAAGAACCTTTTTGAAGGTTGAAGGAAGATTGAAGACTATAGCTTTATAGCTTTTTGGAGGGTTTTGTAAGATTGTCTTCAATTCTTTTCCTTGTTGTCTTGTCTTGTTGGATTATTATCCAAGGAACGATTTTGTGTGATATTTGATTCAGTTATTGAAGTGTTTTCATTAAATTCTTCTTTGTTCAAATATTCACCTTCTTCCCATATATTTAATACTTTCATTATGATGATGAGTGGCTAATTTCCTTGTGTGATTCTAGGGTGATTGGCTGAAGGTTGTGGGAAAAACAATGATAGAATGATCTTAATCACAGTAGGATCCTGAAAGTTCGAGTCTTTAACCTTAACCCTAAGCATCTCGTTCAGTCGATGAACATCTCGGCCGGGGTGGAAACTGGCTGACCGAGGTGGCTTGTCCGATCCTTAACTGAGAGTTAAAGTGTTAGAGTTTGCCAAATCCTATTCTTATTATACCTTTCTGGTTCAAAGCAAGCTTAGGATGAGACTTACCCGGTAATTCCTTAGTTTGTATACCAACGATCATAAGTGTAGGTAATAAAGGCTTGTCCTTTATTGGGGTTTGAGTGTGCTTCCATCCCGTCTTTGTGAGTTAGCCTGAGACTTACCCGGTAAAGGTTGATTCTATTCCCTTAGATGGTGTGTTAGTTTGAGGCAATAGTTCTTTATCTTAATTCCTTGAGACTTACCCGGTAATAGGAGTTACGGTTTGGGATTAGTGTGTAGTGAGACTTACCCGGTGATCTACTCCACTTTAGAAACACCTTCCCCATGCAAAAATCTCAGCTTTGTCCGCTTATCTATAGATCTTGAGTTGGAACCACAACTAGATGCTTTAATCCCTAGAATCGCATGTTTGCTTATTTGACATCTTATTCATCTTTGATTGTATACTTGCTCTTGTGGTTAGCATTAACACTAGCATACCGTATTGGACTTTGTTTCACTAAGTCCCTGTGATCGACCCCTGGAATTTTCTTGCTTTTACTACGATTGACCCGTACACTGCGGGTTCGCATCCTTGTTTTAAGCTTAAGTCTAGGGTTATAAATTTAAAGCTTGCACACACCGTTTGGAGCGAACAAGTTTTTGGCGCCGTTGCCGGGGACTTGGTCTAGACCGAGCCGGTACGGTTTGCTCTTGGGGCATTTGCCCCGTGTTGTCTTACCACTCTACTTGAGTGACTTTTGCAGGTTCTTTCTTAGGTATATGCGAAGAACCCGCACTGGAAAGGAAATCGTTCCTTACGATCCCGAACCAGAAAAGACATACAAACGACGCTTAAGAGAAGCGAAGATGGCCCAACAAGACGATCACGATCTTTTGGCCCAATTGAGAGAAACGCAGGAGCAGCTACGTCTCAGTAAGGAAGAACTAAGGCAGGAAAAAGAAGAGAATCAGGCCAGGAATGCAGCAATCGAAGCTGAGATTGCAGCAATTCGGAACCAGATTCAACCTCGACCGATGCAGGATCCAGTAATTGATCCTCGACCGAGGCAGGTCCCAGTTCCTGACGCCCCGGCCGATGTGCATCCACTTCGGATGCCAGTCCGAGATGTTCTTCTTGCAGGAATTCCACAAACCCTAGGTCAAAGGATGGACCCTAATCAACAGCTGAGGCGTCCAGGAGTGAACCTAGGAGATCCAGCGGACCATGACTACGAACTTCGACCACAAGTTCTAGCGATGATTCGCCAATGTCAATTCGGAGGGCTAGAGAAGGAGTCGCCGCATCAACATCTTCAAAACTACGAGATCTTGATGGAGACCTTGCGACCTCCCAGAATTGAAAATAACAACTACAAGCTAAGACCTTTCTACTTTTCTCTTAAAGATAGAGCTCTTACTTGGTATCAATCTCTTCCTGCAGGAAAGATCAGCACATGGGAAGAGATGACTACGGAATTCTTGACCAAATTCTTTCCCCCCTCAAAGACTGCTGAAATGAGAGGGAAGATCAATGCTTTCATCATGAAGGACAAGGAGAGTTTGCCAAATCCTATTCTTATTATACCTTTCTGGTTCAAAGCAAGCTTAGGATGAGACTTACCCGGTAATTCCTTAGTTTGTATACCAACGATCATAAGTGTAGGTAATAAAGGTTTGTCCTTTATTGGGGTTTGAGTGTGCTTCCATCCCATCTTTGTGAGTTAGCCTGAGACTTACCCGGTAAAGGTTGATTCTATTCCCTTAGATGGTATGTTAGTTTGAGGTTATAGTTCTTTATCTTAATTCCTTGAGACTTACCCGGTAATAGGAGTTACGGTTTGGGATTAGTGTGTAGTGAGACTTACCCGGTGATCTACTCCACTTTAGAAACACCTTCCCCATGCAAAAATCTCAGCTTTGTCCGCTTACCTATAGATCTTGAGTTGGAACCACAACTAGATGCTTTAATCCCTAGAATTGCATGTTTGCTTATTTGACATCTTATTCATCTTTGATTGTATACTTGCTCTTGTGGTTAGCATCAACACTAGCATACCGTACTGGACTTTGTTTCACTAAGTCCCTGTGATCGACCCCTGGAATTTTCTTGCTTTTACTACAATTGACCCGTACACTGCGGGTTCGCATCCTTGTTTTAAGCTTAAGTCTAGGGTTATAAATTTAAAGCTTGCACACACCGTTTGGAGCGAACAAGTTTTTGGCGCCGTTGCCGGGGACTTGGTCTAGACCGAGCCGGTTGCGGTTTGCTTTCGGGGCGCTTGCCCTTGTTGCTACTTACTACTCTTTCTATGAGTTTTGTAGTTTTCAGGATTTCTGATGGCTACGTTTGATCCGGCCTGGATAGCAAGACAAAGTGCTAGGGCGGACCATTATGAGTACTTGGAGGAGAAGTACTCCTTCTATTGGTTCAACAATGAATGGGAAAGAGAAGAGACCATTCAGCGTGAACTTGCGATATGGGATGAGAAGAATATCCCTAGAACCACTTATGAGCAGCCTCTTGAAGATTCTCTCGAATCACGATTGGAAAAGATAATGAAGAGGGTGGCGGAACTCAAGGAAAGCACCCTATCCTATGCTAGGCCGCAAGAGGAGCATAAGGAAGTGTTGCACGTTCCAAGCATTCTCCCAGTCGAACCAAAAATTTCTCCTGAAACTTTTGAGGAAGAGGAGGATATGGAAGGTCTCGATCTGACTGTTGAGACCTCGGTCGAAGTGGAAGAGATCTCAGCCGAGATGGAAGAATCTGCAAAACTAGAAGCAGAAGATGCAGAGAACCTTGGTCAAATTACTGAGATTGTGACCAAGGTGGAAGAAAGATCAACTGAGTTGAGAGAGATTTCATGTGTTGGTTATCAACCTAACATGAAACCTGATCCGAGCTTTGGAGAACTTTACAAGGTAAGTTCTCTTACTCCATTCGAATTCCCTATTAAAATTTCTGAATTTTTCAGGAAAGCACCGGAGAGTTGGAGGTCTCTTCCGAAAGAACCTCCAAAGATTAAGATGAAGTCTTCCTTGAAATTATTGGAAGAGGAAGCTCCTCGGATCATGAGGAGTGGAGTTGGCAAGCACTACACCGTTGAGGCGATGAAGTGTCTCTTGTTCAAGTATGGGGTCCCTCGCATGCTAAGGACCTTGTACCATCCCCATGCTAAAGATGGGGAAGCTACTAGGAATCTCGAGAAGTTGTTTTCTCGATCAAGGAAAGGATGGGACGTAAGGCTAGATTATGTCCCATTGAAGTGCAGGAAGGCTAGAAGGATTCCGGTGAGAATCAAACCGTACAAGCTTGTACGTGGGGGATCTTACCATTTGCCAGTGAAATTAGGAACCGGAACCTTTTTGAAATTTTTTTATGATGGATGTGATGAGCACTCCATGGTGTTCAAGGTACATTGAGTAATTCTATGGAGAAGGGTCCAGCTAGCGACCTTAAACCAAGCGCTTCTTGGGAGGCAACCCAAGGTATTGCTTTCTTCTCCCGTTTTCTAGTTTAGTTTAGATAGTTGCTTTGTTTTTGTTTTCCTCTAGACAACAACCAGGTATTCCAAAAGGAAGGATCACAGTTCAAGAGCTACACTGGAAGAACAAAATTTCGAGAAGTTGAGGAGACGAGCTTTACTGAGATACATCTCGGGTACTGTCAGAACACCTCGACCGAGATGTGCTTCGCCAACCGAGATGGTCTTATCTAGGAGCTGTTTCTTACTTCTTCATGCAGTTTAGCTATGTTCGGTGAGTATCCTGTCCTTAGAATTATTTACACCCACTGGGACAGTGTGTCTCAAGTATGGGGTAGTTGATGTATTATCTGACTTATTTGACTTATGATGTATTATTTACCGGATATTTTCATATTCATGCTTTATCTGCATTTATATGTTTATCTGAGATTGCATGCATACTTACAGGTTATTTGATTGAGAAAAACGTCGAAACTGAAAAAAAAATGGTTTTAAAAAAATTTTTGACCTCGACCGGGACAGTTCTGGCAAAACGAGGTGTTTCACCTCGGTTGAACCAAGAACATCTCGACCGATGTGGGTTAACTGAGAGTTTTCGAAAACGATTTTTGTGTTACTTATCTGGATATGATCTCAGTGAAGATTTTGTTTACCGACTGGATTTAAATTCTTTATATGTTTGAAATGTTTTATGATATGTTTAAGTTGCTAAATGCTTTGTTTGAAATTATTGGCATGTTTAATACTTTATTTTTATCCAAATTATGTTGAATTTGAAGGTTGACACCGCAGCATAAGTTCTCTCACGTTCTTCTTGGAAAGACCAAGGCAATTCATTCTTCTTCTTCTTCTTCTTCTTGATCATGCTTAGCCCCTCATATACATATTGCCTCCCTTTACCTATCCGGGAATTTGGAAGCAAGCGAAGTGGTGAAAGCAAGTCAAAAGTTGAGAAGTGGCTGAAAGTGAAAGTGTTAGAAAGCAATAATAGGTTTGGGGAAGTCAATCATGAAGATGAGTAACTCGGCACCATTCACATAGCCGGGTGTTTGTGTCTTGCCAAAGTCGGATTGAGCGATATTCCTAACGGGTCATGGTATGTGCATCAAGGGTTTGACGCATCTCGAGAAATTGATGATTGCGGATTTCCTAGGCTTCGGTTATTGTGCACCTCTGTCCATGCATCCCAAAAAGTAAAGTAAAAGAAAAAAAAAGTGTGAAATAAGCAAGGCTTATTGGTGGAAGATGTTGCAAGTCAAAGTGAAAGTGAAGTTCATCCTTTTCCCGGA
Organism: Fagopyrum esculentum; assembly: GCA_033239045.1. Lineage (NCBI taxonomy): Eukaryota > Viridiplantae > Streptophyta > Magnoliopsida > Caryophyllales > Polygonaceae > Fagopyrum > Fagopyrum esculentum. The sequence continues at coordinate 162,527,997 of BSUD01000001.1, forward strand.
TTCTAGCACCACATTACCTTACATACATCCCTACCCTACACGTTTCTTGACCTTTCTTTTGGGAAGCCCTTGAGACCTTGAGCTTGTTGATTGACTTAGCGGTTTAAATCGGATTATACATGATTAATTTTGATAATTATGATTTATTATGCATTCTATGATTTTATGCAAAGATGAACAACTTTCCTATATTTATAAAATGTTTTGATCATATTGAGTTTTTAATTTCCAGGAAGTACTCTCTTAGAGTGATCTATGATAGTTGCACACCATAAAATGTTTTTGAAAGACTTTTCATTGATTTTCATGACTTATAATCCATTCTATCTTGATTTCTATATGAGGAACTTGCTTAGGGACAAGCAAGGGCTAAGTATGGGGTATTTTGATAGCATGAATTATAGTCTATATTTTGGGGTTTGTTTGGACGTTTTATCTTTCATAATCTGCATGTTTGTATGTACATTATGTGATTTTACTACCATTTCATCTACCTTTGCGAGAATCGAGGTCTACACCTAGTTTCGTTGTAATTGCAGGTAATATGGTACGTTTTGCATCGAAAAGGAGCAAAAGGAGTCAAGAGTCATTTGGAGCTACATTGAGGAGCAAAAAGGAATCCTTCAGGAAGCATAGCCATGATTAAAGATTTACTTTGGACCAGTTTTGAGAGATTCTACATTCAGTTATGATCACCTCGGTTGCCCAGAGATTCATCTCGACCGAGGCGATCCAGAGACGCCGACTCGACCGAGGCGAACACCTAGGACGCGGCGAGAATATTTTATTCTTGGCTGAGATCTTTTAAAATTGGAAAGTGATCTTATATTTTTGGGCTGAGCTTCTAGAAGGAAGGAGATATGCAGAATCATATATTTTACCTATTTTTATGGGAATATATCTTCTTAAGATTTATTATCTTTGGAGGTTTATTTTTCCTATAAAAAGGATTGGATTTTCCACAAATCCGATCATGCTTAGAGGCTGCATACACCGCATACGATCCGATTACAGCTGAGGTCAGCGCAGCAGCCGCATCATACTCCAATTTGGGAGAGAGTTGAAGAACCTTTTTTGAAGGTTGAAGGAAGATTTGAAGACTATAGCTTTATAGCTTTTTGGAGGGTTTTGTAAGATTGTCTTCAATTCCTTTCCTTGTTGTCTTGTCTTATTGGATCATCATCCAAGGAACGATTTTGTGTGATATTTGATTCAGTTATTGAAGTGTTTTCATTAAATTCTTCTTTGTTCAAATATTCACCTTCTTCCCATATATTTAATACTTTCATTATGATGATGAGTGGCTAATTTCCTTGTGTGATTCTAGGGTGATTGGCTGAAGGTTGTGGGAAAAACAATGATAGAATGATCTTAATCACAGTAGGATCCTGAAAGTTCGAGTCTTTAACCTTAACCCTAAGCATCTCGTTCAGTCGATGAACATCTCGGCCGGGGTGGAAACTGTCTGACCGAGGTGGCTTATCCGATCCTTAACTGAGGGTTAATGTGTTAGAGTTTGCCAAATCCTATTCTTATTATACCTTTCTGGTTCAAAGCAAGCTTAGGATGAGACTTACCCGGTAATTCCTTAGTTTGTATACCAACGATCATAAGTGTAGGTAATAAAGGCTTGTCCTTTATTGGGGTTTGAGTGTGCTTCCATCCCGTCTTTGTGAGTTAGCCTGAGACTTACCCGGTAAAGGTTGATTCTATTCCCTTAGATGGTGTGTTAGTTTGAGGCAATAGTTCTTTATCTTAATTCCTTGAGACTTACCCGGTAATAGGAGTTACGGTTTGGGATTAGTGTGTAGTGAGACTTACCCGGTGATCTACTCCACTTTAGAAACACCTTCCCCATGCAAAAATCTCAGCTTTGTCCGCTTATCTATAGATCTTGAGTTGGAACCACAACTAGATGCTTTAATCCCTAGAATTGCATGTTTGCTTTATTTGACATCTTATTCATCTTTGATTGTATACTTGCTCTTGTGGTTAGCATCAACACTAGCATACCGTATTGGACTTTGTTTCACTAAGTCCCTGTGATCGACCCCTGGAATTTTCTTGCTTTTACTACGATTGACCCGTACACTGCGGGTTCGCATCCTTGTTTTAAGCTTAAGTCTAGGGTTATAAATTTAAAGCTTGCACACACCGTTTGGAGCGAACAAGCATGCAACGTCGAAGACGATGTGGGTGATGTTCCGATTATAATCGGCTCAAATTCAGAAGGAAACTTGGTAATCGATTTCACTGTCGATATGAATCAAGAGTCTGGATTACCTTGTTTGGAGGTTGATGTGCAAGAACTACTTCATGAGGTTGAAGATGAAGGTACCATGGAAGCTCCTCACATGGGTAAGCTCTTTTGCAAAAATCCCTATCTTACTTGAAAATGACACTTTGAGTTTTATTCCTTTAAAATTTTATTGCACCAAAAAATACTGTCACCTAGTGATTTCAAGATCATTTATATTGGAGCTTCAACCAAAATCAAATTATCCACATGTTTAAATGTACAGGAAGATTAATGTATTGGTCCTTCTATTATTTTAAAAGTTACAAAATTTAGAGTAGTGATTTTGAACATGGAAAGGAAATTTGTCGATAAATGTACGTACTATACTCCGTAGTTAGTTAAACCAGCCAATGTGATGAGCAGTAGAGTATTTGCTAACTTCTTATTGTTCATTTGTAGGCAACTCTCAAAATGTACAAACAAGGAGAAGAAAAAAGTTTGTCCCTAATAAAAAAAGATGGGAAATTTATAATGCTTTGTTGGCAAGAAGTGTTAACGGTAAGTTAAAACGAGATACCACAACCAAGGAGGTGTCGATATTATTTGATGTACCGATCAGAACCGTGCAAAGAATATGGAAGCAAGCAAAAGACACACCGGTTGAAGGATCGATCGATGTAACGCATAGGAGAACCGAAAATTGTGGTAGGAAGAGAATTCAACTAAGCCAAGATCAAATCACTAGTATTTCTCTACACCGACGAACCACTTTAAGGTCATTTGCGGCAGCTTTGGGCGTTAGCCATGTGACCTTACATAGGCGTTTAAGGCAAGGCCTCATTCGACGTCACTCAAATGTCATTAAACCTCTTTTGAGAGAAGAAAATAAACGGGCACGTTTGAGGTTTTGCATTGATATGCTAGACCCAAATAGCATTCCCCGAGATCCTAAATTTGTCAATATGTACAATGTTGTGCATATTGACGAAAAGTGGTTCTACATGACAAAAAAATCAGAGAAATATTACTTGCATGCTGCTGAAGATGAGCCGTTGCGCACATGTCAAAGCAAAATTTTTATTGGAAAAGTGATGTTCTTAGCTGCTATGGCTCGTCCGAGATTTGACGACAATGGAAATGAAGTGTTCTCAGGAAAAATTGGAGTCTTCCCTTTTGTTACTAGACAACCAGCCCAAAGAAGTAGTCGCAACAGAGTTGCCGGCACTATAGAGATCAAGCCAATTACGTCGGTGAAAAAAGACACTATAAGAGAATATCTTATTCAAAAGGTTATACCTGCAATTCAAGCAAAGTGGCCCGTGGAGGATTCAAGTAAAACCATCTTTATTCAACAAGATAATGCAAGGACACATATTGGTGCAAACGATGAAGAATTCAGAATAGTTGCGTCGCAAAACGGATTTGACATCCGAATAATTTGTCAACCACCAAACTCACCGGATCTAAATGTTTTAGATCTTGGGTTTTTCAATGCTATTCAGTCTTTACAGCATAAAGAGTCTTCGAGGACTGTTGGTGAGCTTATCAATGCAGTCGAAAAGTCGTTCGATGAGTTTCCCGCAAATATGGTGAATCGTGTCTTTGTTACTGTAATAACCGAAAATTTTAAGTTTCCGATAAATTGAAATTTACCAAAGTCCGATGCGACCCGCGTAAATGAATAATTAAGTAAAATAAAACAAGAGGAGTCCGATCATGTGGGTGACCTAGAGTCACATAAAATGATAAATTAAACGACCGGAAATAATTTTGTACGTTAAAATAAAATAATAAATTATAAAATACGGAATTTAATTCCGTATTTTTATAATTTTCCGCATGCAATTAACGAGTGGCGGATCCGTTTTTATTAGTCGTGTAGCGGACCGGGTTTGGGCCATTGCAAAGCCCAAATGAGCAGCCCACTTAATTCTTCCTAACCCTAATTAGAGCTAACCTAATCCTAATCCAAAAGAATTAACCTGCCGCTTACCACTCTCGTTACATTCTTCTGGATTGGCAAGTACCGGCGCTCTTCTTCCTCGCAACTCCGGAGCCACCAGCAGGAGTTCGCCTCCCACCGGAAGTGCCACCACCACCTCGCTGGCCGCTCTCCGTCCGGTAAGACGCCACCACCTTTCTTTCGCCTCCCTCGCTTTCTGCACTCCGGGACTCATCCCACTGCAACAGGTGGTCGAAGACGCCGCCTCGCCTGTCCGTCCTCCAGCCAGTCCGCCGCCACCGTGCGTCCGCCTTGTCGACTACCAGAACCGCCGGCGACTGCAACTGAAGGTGAGTCTCGGCTTTTCTCTCTTCTCGGCACCCTTCGGTTCTCGTTCCGGGTTGTAACGTACCTCCTCCTGGCCTGCAGTAGCGCTGCCGCTGGACCGCCGTCCCCTCCGACGCCGAAATCAGAGTCGCCGCAGGAGCCGCCTCGCACCGCCCTGAGTCCGGTAAGCCGCAGCCCTTCTTTTCCTCGCCTTCTGCCGTTTTTGAGTCCTAACCGCTGCCTCTTCGCTCTTCCGCAACAGCAGCCAGTCGACCACCTGGAAGAGGCTGCCGGACACCGTATTGCTGCCGGACCACCAGTGCGCCGCCGCTGGACTGCAGCCCGGTAAGCCGGCTCTCCGATCCTTCGTACACCTACAGTACATAAATATATATATATAGTTTAGTTATATTCTTATCCGTAATGATATGTAGGATTTTATATGTATAAAAGACGTAATAGTGCGTATAATATCCGAGTACGGTGTTAATATAGAGGAGGAACGTGTTTGGATACAAGTATGTATGAATAACCGATTAGAAATATATATATATATATATATATAGGATACATATATGTACTATTATAAGTTCGAGGACGGAAGTTTAGTAAAAGCGGTTTGGTGGACATATAAATAAGAGTTATGAATGTCACATATACCCATACGGGTACATATATATATATACATATATATTTCTATATATATATATATATATATATAATTATTAGGAATTTAAAGGAATACAAAATTATCTTCAAAGCCTAGTAAAGTTATAGAACTTGGAATTTAATGAACATATAAATTGTTATATAAAAGCATACTTATAACATAATATATAGAATATATAAGATGCGAGTATCTGCACATAAATACGAGTTGGATTAAGGAAAATATCAAAGAGCGAGAGTAATTATAGAGAACAAATCCTAAAAGGAATTTTAATAGGACGAAAGAGTGAACTTTGAGAACTTTCGGCACCGGGGGTAAAATGGTCTTTTACCTTAAGAGGGTTGTTTTTCCGTAATTCCTTGCAAGAGGTTGGATAGTGAGATGTGTCTTGACACACCTGCCTGATTTGACAGGAGTTTGAGTTACCACGAGTACAGACGGTGTGAGACGTGTTAGAGAGTATTTTGACTCAGGTAAGTCCTTGCGACTTACTTAGCCAGTTTCTGAGTGTTAGTTGAGTGATAGTAGTGGTGTGTGCTATTACTTGTTTTAATAATAATAACTTGCTAGGACGACCGTTATTATTTTATGTAAGGCCCAAGTGTATGTATAACGGGCCGTGACATCACTGCCCAGCTCTTACAGGAGACTGGGAGGTTCTCTATACCCAGACCATACAGGTACAAGGTGAGATGCATCGGATCCATTCCTGATGGTTACACGGGGGCGGAGGCGAGGTTTGGGAATCCCTCGTGTCACAAAATAAGTATCATTAGAGTGAATGAGTAATTTAAAGAAAGATAATAAGACGGACTTGTTTGAAAGCATGTTGAGTGTTTATGTTTACCTGAGTGTGTTTGTGCTATTATTACTCTGCTAATATTTAGATAACTAGCTAACTGTTCTTGTTGTTGTTGTTTAGATTTACCGCAGGTTAGATCAGCAGCTGAGTGATCCGGAAGTAGTGGTCAGCCGGGTCTCCGTACTCCTTAGAGTGGGGTTGGGGTTGTTTGTCTTTCCTTTCTTTTGGCTAAGACAGTTGTTTCTTTCTTTTGTTTAAGTACCGTAGGCTGCTAGACAGTGTTGCATTCATTACTATAAAAACAGGGTTTTATGAATTTCGGTTTCTTTATTTGTGTCTTGTTGTAAGGTCCTAGTAATGTTGTTGTCAAACTGAGGTCGGGACCCATTGTGAGGTCCTAACCAGTAATACTTCGAGTTCTGAGAATTCGGGGTGTTACAACATGGTATCAGAGCTCTAGGTTGGCAACAATGGCACTTGAAATCTTCTGAAAGACCGAATAAATTTTAAGCAGAACCCGAAAAGGGATCTGAGTTTTAAAAAG
>BSUD01000001.1:162535008-162550350 GCA_033239045.1 Fagopyrum esculentum
TGTGAGACTCTGTCAGACTATCAGGATAGAGCATCTGCGTATGAGAGAGACAGACCAGGGTCTAGGAGAGCTGCTCAGTCTGACAGGCCGGATAAGCGGCAGAGGACAGGTTATGCCAGTGGTGGTTCAGGAGTAGCTGCTTTTGGACGGGGACAGACTCAGGGGCGACAGAGCCATACAGCTACTGGTCAGACTTCAGCTGGTAGCTTGCAGTGCCACAACTGCAATAGTTATGGACATATCCGATCGAACTGCACGAAGCCAGCAGTGACTTGCTTTCAGTGTGGCAAGGTTGGACATAGAGCTGCATTCTGCCGTCAGGGCAAGGCCCCATCTCAGCAGGGTTCTTCTCCTGCAGGCTTGTCAGGGAGTGTACAGAGACCGCCACAGTACCGGACTCCGAGTCAGCAGCAGCAGTACCGAGCTCCTAGTCAGCAGCAGTCTTACAGAGCTCCAGGACACCCACCACCACAGAGTTCTATGCAGGGATCAGGTCGGGGCAGAGGACGTGGTAGTGTGGCTGATACTAGAGGAACTCAGGCACGAGTGTTTGAGTTGAGAGATGCTGATCAGCCAGATGCACCTACTGCCACAGGTACGATCCAGATTCATGACTTACCTGTACGAGTTTTATTTGATACGGGTGCTACACACTCCTTCATATCTGATGCATGCGTAGATAGGTTGTCCTTAGCTACTGTAGAGGGGATACCTTTTACGATAGGCTTACCTGATGGGAGTAAGGTAAGAGGGACTAGAGAGATCTTTGGATGTCCTGTTCGCATGGGAGATCGAGACTGGCTAGTTAATTTTCTAGTCATGCCCTTAGCTCATGAGGATGTCATTTTAGGGATAGACTGGATGAGGAAACACGGAGCAGTTTTAGACATTGGTAAGAGGACAGTGACCGTTGCCACGGAGGAGGGTCATAGAGTGATATTCCGAGGTTGGGACCTCGGAAAGTCAGGTACAGTTATCAGTGCAGTGAGAGCAGCGAGACTGATAGCTGAGGGTTGCGAAGCCTTCTGGTGTTATGCCATGAAGGAAAACAAGAGCCTGACTATAGAGGAGATACCTGTTGCATGCGAGTTTGCAGAGGTATTCAGTGATGACCTGCCAGGGCTACCCCCACAGAGGAGCGTTGATTTCAGCATCGACTTGGAGCCGGGCACGAGACCTATCTCGAAGGCCCCGTACCGCATGGCACCTATAGAGCTGCTTGAGCTGAAGAAGCAGTTAGAGGAGCTGGCAGAGAAGGGTTTTATACGCCCCAGTGTGTCTCCTTGGGGTGCGCCAGTGTTGTTTGTGAAGAAGAAGGACGGATCGATGAGGCTGTGCATAGACTACAGAGAGCTGAACAAAGTAACCATCAAGAACAAGTATCCACTGCCACGCATAGATGATCTGTTGGACCAGTTGCATGGAGCGTCCGTGTTCTCGAGGATAGACTTGAGGTCAGGTTACCACCAGCTGAGGGTGAGAGATCAGGACATACCAAAGACGGCATTCCGGACTAGGTATGGTCATTATGAGTTCGTAGTGATGCCATTCGGGCTCACTAATGCACCAGCGGTATTCATGGAGTTGATGAATGGGATATTCATTGACTTCTTAGACCAGTTCGTAGTGGTCTTCATTGACGACATCCTAGTCTACTCTAGGAGTCGGGAGGAGCATGCCGGACACTTGAGGACAGTGCTGCAGATTCTACAGGATAGCCAGCTGTATGCTAAGCTATCCAAGTGTGAGTTTTGGATGTCAGAGGTGGCTTTCTTAGGACACGTGGTGACTGCTGAGGGAATTAAGGTCGATCCGGCGAAGATCGAGTCAGTATCTTCTTGGCAACCTCCTAAGAATGTTAAGGAGGTTCGCATCTTTTTGGGTTTAGCAGGTTACTACCGCCGATTTGTGGAAGGGTTCTCTTTGATTGCCCGACCACTTACTTGTCTTCTGAGGAAGACTACTCGGTTTGTCTGGTCTGAGCCGTGTCAGCAGAGTTTTGAGGAGCTGAAGAGGAGATTGACGTCCGCTCCGATTTTAGCACAGCCTGAGGGTATTGATGACTTTGTGGTATACAGTGATGCATCCAAGCTGGGCTTGGGGTGTGTCTTGATGCAGAGGGGTAAGGTCATAGCCTATGCGTCTCGACAGCTGAAGACGTATGAGGAGAACTACCCCACACATGATCTAGAGTTGGCTGCAGTAGTCCATGCTCTCAAGATCTGGCGTCACTATCTCTATGGGGCGACATGTCAGATCTTTACAGACCACAAGAGTCTGAAGTACATATTCACTCAGCGAGAGTTGAATAACCGCCAGAGGCGGTGGTTAGAGTTGATCAAGGACTTCGACCTTGAGATCCTCTACCACCCCGGAAAGGCGAATGTGGTAGCTGATGCTTTGAGCCGGAAGACGCCTAGAGAGAGAGTGATAGCTCGGTTGACCGTACAGCCACAGTTGCAGAGGGACTTGGCTTGGTTGGAGATAGAGGTTCAGTTTCCCGATACCGATGGCCAGTTGTCTACCATGGAGTTACTTCCTGATCTGTTGGATGAGATCCGACAGAAGCAGGAGACTTGCCCCACTTTGATCCGGATCCGGGACAGGATGTCTCGAGATGAGGCCCCACAGTTTACTATTGGTGCAGATGGAGTGATGAGACGTCAGGATCGCGTGTGTGTACCGTCAGACAGTGAGTTGAGACAGAGGATACTAGGTGAGGCTCATGCTACCCCATACTCAGTACATCCTGGAGCGAGTAAGATGTACAAGGATGTGAGGCGGTCCTTCTGGTGGGGCGGTTTGAAGCCCGATGTGACTCGATATGTAGCTCAGTGTGCGACCTGCCAGCAGGTCAAGATTGAGCACCGTAGGTCTGGAGGAGAGCTCCACCCACTTCCAGTCCCACAGTGGAAGTGGGAGGATATATTTATGGATTTTGTCACTGGTTTGAGACTCAGCAGAGGATTTGATGCTATTTGGGTAGTGGTAGACCGCCTGACGAAGACCGCACGTTTCATTCCGATTAAGGAAACGTGGCCGGTGAGTCGTCTGGCTGAGGAGTTCACCAGGCACATTGTGAGACTCCATGGGGTACCGAGGACTATCGTCTCTGACAGAGATGGACGTTTTACCTCGAGATTTTGGCAGCAGGTACATACTGCTTTGGGGACGAGTCTCCACTTCACTACTGCCTATCACCCACAGACAGACGGGCAGTCTGAGAGGACCATTCAGACCTTAGAGGACATGCTTCGGGCGTGTGTACTTGATTGGGGGCAGGTATGGCCAGATCATCTTCCACTGGTAGAGTTTTCGTATAACAATAGCTGGCACGCATCTATTGGGATGGCTCCTTATGAGGCTTTGTACGGACGGAGATGTCGTACACCCTTATGTTGGGATGAGCCTAGCAGAGCTGATGGAGTAGCTCCAGATCAGGTACAGGATGACATCGCTCGGATTGCCCTAGTCCGAGAGCGAATGTTAGCAGCTCAGAGTCGTTAGAAGTCCTACGCCGACAAGAGGCGTCGACCTTTGGAGTTTAGGGTGGGTGCTCAGGTGTGGTTGAGAGTATCACCCACGAGAGGAGTCAGGCGTTTCGGCATTAAGGGAAAGCTGAGTCCCCGATATGTCGGACCTTTTGAGATCCTGGAGAGAGTTGGGGAGGTGGCCTACCGACTAGCATTACCACCGAGACTAGAGAGTGTACATCCGGTCTTTCATGTATCTCAGTTGAGAGAGTACATTCCGGATCCGAGACACGTCATCAGCCATGAGGATCTGATAGTTGAGCCTGACCATACATTTGTAGAGTACCCAGTAGCTGTCTTGGAACGCAGTACCCGACGTCTGCGATCCAAGGAGATACCTATGCTGAGGATCCAGTGGTCTAGGAGAGGAGCTGATGAGGCCACTTGGGAGACTGAGGAGAGTATTAGACGTAACTATCCCGAGTTCTTTGCGGGGTTAGAGGCTGTTTCTGTTTGACGAGTTAGTACTCGGATGTTGTGTTGTTTGACCTTTCAGGTTTTCATATTGTTTTGAGTGTTTCTGTTCTTCCTTTGTGATACTTGTTTGTTCGATACTTGAGTAGTTGCGTAGTAGAAATTTGTCGAGAGAACTAAAATGTACCGGGGGAAACGTGTGAGTAGGAGAGACGTTCTAAGTTTCGGGACGAAACTTCTTTTAAGGGGGCACTGATGTAATAACCGAAAATTTTAAGTTTCCGATAAATTGAAATTTACCAAAGTCCGATGCGACCCGCGTAAATGAATAATTAAGTAAAATAAAACAAGAGGAGTCCGATCATGTGGGTGACCTAGAGTCACATAAAATGATAAATTAAACGACCGGAAATAATTTTGTACGTTAAAATAAAATAATAAATTATAAAATACGGAATTTAATTCCGTATTTTTATAATTTTCCGCATGCACTTAACGAGTGGCGGATCCGTTTTTATTAGTCGTGTAGCGGACCGGGTTTGGGCCATTGCAAAGCCCAAATGAGCAGCCCACTTAATTCTTCCTAACCCTAATTAGAGCTAACCTAATCCTAATCCAAAAGAATTAACCTGCCGCTTACCACTCTCGTTACATTCTTCTGGATTGGCAAGTACCGGCGCTCTTCTTCCTCGCAACTCCGGAGCCACCAGCAGGAGTTCGCCTCCCACCGGAAGTGCCACCACCACCTCGCTGGCCGCTCTCCGTCCGGTAAGACGCCACCACCTTTCTTTCGCCTCCCTCGCTTTCTGCACTCCGGGACTCATCCCACTGCAACAGGTGGTCGAAGACGCCGCCTCGCCTGTCCGTCCTCCAGCCAGTCCGCCGCCACCGTGCGTCCGCCTTGTCGACTACCAGAACCGCCGGCGACTGCAACTGAAGGTGAGTCTCGGCTTTTCTCTCTTCTCGGCACCCTTCGGTTCTCGTTCCGGGTTGTAACGTACCTCCTCCTGGCCTGCAGTAGCGCTGCCGCTGGACCGCCGTCCCCTCCGACGCCGAAATCAGAGTCGCCGTAGGAGCCGCCTCGCACCGCCCTGAGTCCGGTAAGCCGCAGCCCTTCTTTTCCTCGCCTTCTGCCGTTTTTGAGTCCTAACCGCTGCCTCTTCGCTCTTCCGCAACAGCAGCCAGTCGACCACCTGGAAGAGGCTGCCGGACACCGTATTGCTGCCGGACCACCAGTGCGCCGCCGCTGGACTGCAGCCCGGTAAGCCGGCTCTCCGATCCTTCGTACACCTACAGTACATAAATATATATATATATATAGTTTAGTTATATTCTTATCCGTAATGATATGTAGGATTTTATATGTATAAAAGACGTAATAGTGCGTATAATATCCGAGTACGGTGTTAATATAGAGGAGGAACGTGTTTGGATACAAGTATGTATGAATAACCGATTAGAAATATATATATATATATAGGATACATATATGTACTATTATAAGTTCGAGGACGGAAGTTTAGTAAAAGCGGTTTGGTGGACATATAAATAAGAGTTATGAATGTCACATATACCCATACGGGTACATATATATATATACATATATATTTCTATATATATATATATATATAATTATTAGGAATTTAAAGGAATACAAAATTATCTTCAAAGCCTAGTAAAGTTATAGAACTTGGAATTTAATGAACATATAAATTGTTATATAAAAGCATACTTATAACATAATATATAGAATATATAAGATGCGAGTATCTGCACATAAATACGAGTTGGATTAAGGAAAATATCAAAGAGCGAGAGTAATTATAGAGAACAAATCCTAAAAGGAATTTTAATAGGACGAAAGAGTGAACTTTGAGAACTTTCGGCACCGGGGGTAAAATGGTCTTTTACCTTAAGAGGGTTGTTTTTCCGTAATTCCTTGCAAGAGGTTGGATAGTGAGATGTGTCTTGACACACCTGCCTGATTTGACAGGAGTTTGAGTTACCACGAGTACAGACGGTGTGAGACGTGTTAGAGAGTATTTTGACTCAGGTAAGTCCTTGCGACTTACTTAGCCAGTTTCTGAGTGTTAGTTGAGTGATAGTAGTGGTGTGTGCTATTACTTGTTTTAATAATAATAACTTGCTAGGACGACCGTTATTATTTTATGTAAGGCCCAAGTGTATGTATAACGGGCCGTGACATCACTGCCCAGCTCTGACAGGAGACTGGGAGGTTCTCTATACCCAGACCATACAGGTACAAGGTGATATGCATCGGATCCATTCCTGATGGTTACACGGGGGCGGAGGCGAGGTTTGGGAATCCCTCGTGTCACAAAATAAGTATCATTAGAGTGAATGAGTAATTTAAAGAAAGATAATAAGACGGACTTGTTTGAAAGCATGTTGAGTGTTTATGTTTACCTGAGTGTGTTTGTGCTATTATTACTCTGCTAATATTTAGATAACTAGCTAACTGTTCTTGTTGTTGTTGTTTAGATTTACCGCAGGTTAGATCAGCAGCTGAGTGATCCGGAAGTAGTGGTCAGCCGGGTCTCCGTACTCCTTAGAGTGGGGTTGGGGTTGTTTGTCTTTCCTTTCTTTTGGCTAAGACAGTTGTTTCTTTCTTTTGTTTAAGTACCGTAGGCTGCTAGACAGTGTTGCATTCATTACTATAAAAACAGGGTTTTATGAATTTCGGTTTCTTTATTTGTGTCTTGTTGCAAGGTCCTAGTAATGTTGTTGTCAAACTGAGGTCGGGACCCATTGTGAGGTCCTAACCAGTAATACTTCGAGTTCTGAGAATTCGGGGTGTTACAGTTACTCTACAATCATGTATGCTAGAGATAATGAAGATCGGAGGATCCAACAAATATCATATCCCCCACATGAATAAGGCTGCACTAGAAAGATTAGGTTGTCTCCCACAACAAGTAACTTGTGATTACTCTATAGTAGAAAGTGCTAAGAATCTTTTAGCATAATTTCATGTTTTCTTTCTCATGATTAGTAATCTTGTGAATTTATAAACTTCTTTGTTCAATTTTGTAACTTTCGGTCTACTTTTTTTTTTGTTATGATAAATTTGCATCTATCAAACCTAACTAGAACCAAATAAATTGTAGTTTCATGGAACAAAAAATAAAACAAAAATATCTTTCTGTATGAAAAAAATAAAGAAAGGACATAGGCATGGCAATGCCTCAAGAACTACTTGTAGGTGAATAAACTAAATGAAGTAGACTTTGAATTATTTTAAGAGAACTTGCCTTAAAATAGTGTATTTCCCTCACCTACTTTTGTACTTCTTGTACAAGAAACTAAAAGAGCTCAATCAAATCTAGCTAGAATCGAATTGTAATGTGTTTTGGAATACCCAAATTTGGCCAGAAAGTTCACATTTTTTTTATGAATGTTTAACAGCTTCATCTACACATTTTGCCTCACAAATCATACTTGTCTTGTACTGTGTTTTGAATGAATGTTTAACAAATTCAATTATTCAAAGTAAAACAAAAAAAAGAAAAAGAATAATTAAGGGAGTAAAGTATGATAAAACAATCTCACTAGATTAAAAATAGGTGAATGTAGTTTCTACCTCATAATGCTATCCGTAATCAAAAAGGAGAAGAGTCCTCAACATCATCAAATACTAGTAGATGAGTAAAAGTTTTAACTAAAATCGTACTAATAGTATTCAGGAAGCAAAGTCCTCAACATCATCAACTTCATCCGTCTCATCCCGGGGTTGGTTTCTTCTTCATCATCATAGTATAGCAGTTTGTTTAGATCAAACGGATAAAAGATATCCTCTTCATTATCGAGCGCTTCTACACCTTGATCGAGATGTCGGTCGTCACTTTGTTCTTCATTCACCAATTGATTCTCTTTGTTGTCAAGAACTTCTCCTTCTTCATTGTACTCTTTGTTTAGATCAAACGGAAAGATGAAAGATTCTTCATCTCGCACTTTAAAAGCTTGTTCGAGATCCACCATTGATTGCTTCTCTTTGTTGGGATGAAGATATTCATCCTTACAATAGGTTTTGTTTGGATCATAAACAAAATCAGACATTATGCAAATATGAATGTGAGTATTTATCTCTTCAGGGCAATTGAAAAATGTATAGTGCAACTACAGGGATAAGGGATAAATGTACTTTTATACGAGTAGTACAGATGAAAAGAGTAAGTTGGCAATTGGAATTGAAAAGCTTTTGTGTTAAATAGGTTATTGGAATTTGGAACTCACCACCCACTCAATAATGATTGTAGCAGTAGAGGCAATGTTAATGGATTGAAATTTCCTAGTGGGTCTCTATTGTCTTAATGAACGTCAAACATAGTGAAACTTTTTTTTTGAGCCAAACGTCATACATATTGAAACGGAGGGAGTATCTTATTAACTTATCAATTATCTTATACGAGACTTTAGATGCCCAAGGCCCAAGCACAAAATTTAATATCAAGTACATTGTCCTACTACTGCAATTATTTAAGAACCTAAATGAAACTATAATCACTAATAAGGTCTCCCCATCCAAATTTAGAACCCTGTATAATGAATTGAAAGAAGAAGAGAATTTTAATGTTCACTAATACGGTAAGGTGGCCTTGAAACTTATTGCATGCAAATTCTAGTGGAAACAAATCATAGTCAACAGAGGGCTTTAAGACTATACAAAGAGAAATCAGAAATAACTAAATAAAAACGTGATCGGTCAAAGTTGAATCATCTTCATATTCTTGGTGATATATTGGGGTTGTCAGTCTCCGAAGAAGCTAAAGCACTAGTGTCTTCCAAGGCCTGCTAAGGTTAATCATACATCTACTTATAATGGTGTGTTTAAACTCCTTTTTGACGATCTATGATCTCAAAGGGTTCTTTCTCAAGTCTATTATTCAATCTGCCGTGGTTGTAGTGTCTAGGTAGATTAGCATATACTTGAAATAAAGGTGAAGAGAGAATATATGCAATTAGTGACTAGACAAGACGAGTGTAAGACCCCAGTTTCTACCTTCACCGCCCCCGCGGTGAAGGAGGTCGCTCCAACGGCAAGCCTGTCTGTCACCGCCCCCGCGGTGACAAGGAGCCGCCCCTGCGGCTGAGGCGATCCGCCCCTGCGAATACGCTGCAGATCGTGCCCGATATGTTTTCGTTCATTTTATCTTCCTTCCACAGATAGAATATTCGATCTTCTATCTTATGGGCCGGTTTCCTTATCTTCTTCCTAAACCTAGAACGTCTTCCCGTCTATCTTTCCAGCCCTTTTCTATATATTCCCATATTTTCTCTTTTTTCTCATTTCTTGCTTACGCTTTCTTCAACCCTCGAGTGCTCCAGCCTTTCTTCTTATGATCTTGCTGAACGTGTAAGTTTTTTCTCCCTTGTTCTTCATCATGTTCATGTATTATTGCAGCTTGCTTCCCTTCTGTTTCTCTTCTCTTTTTGCTTCCTCTTTTCTTCTTCTCGAACAATCAAGCTTGATCATTGATTCTTGTGGAGCGTTCCGTTGATGATCCTTTGATGTTCACAAAATAAGTACCCATTTCCCGTATCGATGATTTTTTGGACCAGCTGCACGGAGCTTCGGTGTTTTCTCGAATCGATCTTAGATCCGGATATCATCAGCTGAGGGTGAAAGAGCAAGACATAGCCAAGACGGCATTTTGGACCAGATATGGCCTCTACGATTTTGTAGTGTTGCCATTTGGGCCCACGAATGCGCTCGCTGTTTTCATGGAGCTGATGAACAACATTCTTCATCGACTTCCTAGACCAGTTCATGATGGTCTTCATCGATGACATTCTGGTATACCCTCGGAGCATAGAGGAGCACACAAGACACTTGAGGATCGTACTCTAATTCCTGCAGAATAGAGAGCTTTACACCAAGCTCTCTAAGTGTGAGTTTTGGATGTCCGAGGTAGCATTCCTTGGTCACATCGTTTCATCCGAAGGGATCAATTGATCCAGCAAATATTGAGTCAATAGAATCATGGCCGTCTCCTAAGAACGTCAATGAGGTACGCAACTTCTTAGGATTGGTTGGCTACTACCGGCGTTTTGTTGAGGGATTTTCGGTTATCGCTCGACCGCTCACTTTCTTGCTGAGGAAGTCTACGAGGTTTGTATGGTCCGAGCCATGCCTACAGAGCTTTGAGGATCTGAAGAAGAGGTTGACCTCTGCTCCTATCTTAGCTCAACCAGAGGGCATTGAGGACTTTGTAGTTTACAGCGATGCATCCAAGCTAGGCTTGGGATGTGTTCTAATGCAGAGGGGTAAGGTGATTGCTTACGTGTCTAGACAGCTGAAGACGTATGAGGAGAATTACCCTACCCATGATTTGGAGTTGGCTGTTGTTGTTCATGATTTGAAAATTTAGAGGCATTATGTGTACGGAGCTAGGTGTCAGATTTTCATAGATCATAAGAGCCTGAAGTACATATTCACTCTGCGGGAGTTGAATAACCGTCATCGTAGATGGTTGGAGTTGATCAAAGACTTTGACCTGGAGATCTTATACCACCCGGGGAAGGCAAATGTGGTAGCAGATGCCCTCAGTAGAAAGACTCCCTAGGAGATGGCGATCGCTAGGCTGACAGTTTAACCACAATTACAACGAGATCTTAAATGACTAGAGATAGAAATCCACTTCGCGGATTCCGACAACCAGTTATCCACCTTAGAGATATTACCTGATCTGTTGGTCGAGATCCGATAGAAGCATGAGAGTTGCCCAGCTTTGACACAGATCTGAGACCGGATGTATCGAGGAGAGGCACCCCAGTTTGCAGTCGGTGCTGATAGGATCTTGAGACACCAAGAGCGTGTTTGTGTGCCTTCAAATCGAGATTTGAGACATGGGATCCTATAGGAGGTTCACTCTTCACCTTACTCAGTGCACCCTTGTGCGAGTAATATGTATCAGGATATCAGACGCTCTTTCTGGTGGGGAGGTCTGAAGCGAGACGTGGCGAGATATGTAGCTTAGTGTGCGACCTCTCAACAAGTCAATATCAAGCATCATCGACCAAGAGGCGAGCTACACCCACTTCCCGTTCCTCAGTGGAAGTGGGAAGACATCTCGATGGATTTTGTTACCGGTTTGAGACCGAGTAGAGGTTTTGATGCTATCTGGGTCATTGTAGATCGACTGACGAAGACCGCACGTTTCATTCCAATCAAGGAAACGTTGGCGGTGAGTCGATTGACAGAGGAGTTCACTAGACAGATAGTGAGACTTCATGGAGTACCTAGGACTATAGTCTCTGACGGAGACAAACGGTTCACTTTGAGGTTCTGGCAGCAGGTGCATGCCGCCCTAGGTACGAGCCTGCAATTCACGACTGCTTATCATCCTTAGATCGATGGTCAATCCGAGCGGATCATCCAGACTCTAGAGGATATGTTGAAGGCATGCGTGTTAGGTTGGGGACAAGTGTGGTCAAATCAACTTCCCTAATGGAGTTTTCGTATAACAACAGTTGGCACGCTTCGATCAGGATGACTCCTTATGAGGCTTTATACGGACAAAGGTGTCGTACACCGTTGTGTTGGGACGAGCCGAGTAGTGATAGCGGAGTAGCACTTGAGTAGATACAGGATGACATGGCTCGAGTAGCAGTGATCCGAGAGCGGATGTTAGCAGCACTGAGTCGACAGAAGTCTTATGCGGATAAGAGGCGTAGAACTTTGGAGTTCAGAGTCGGAGCTAGGTTTGGTTGAGAGTATCCCCGACACGAGGCGTCAGACGTTTCGGTGTCAAGGGGAAGCTGAGGCCCAGATACGTCGGACCGTTTGAGATTCTTGAGCGAGTTGGAGATGCATTATACAAGGTTGCTTTTCCACCTAGGCTCGACGGTGTTCACCCCGTCTTCCATGTGTCTCAGTTACGGGAGTATATATCAGATCCGAGACACATCGTCAGTCATGAGGATCTAGTGGTTGAGCCAGATCACTCGGTTGTGGAGCACCCGGTAGCTGTCTTAGAGCGTAGTACGAGACGCTTGCGTTCGAAGGACATACCGATGATGAAGATTCAGTGGTCGATGTGAGGAGCAGATGAGACAACTTGGGAGACAAAGGATAGTATCCAAAGGAACTATCCGGAGTTTGATGCTGAGTTGGATGTACCTTTAACGTAGTTGTTATGTTTCGGTTTTCTTCTGTTGAGTTGCGTACGTTGTTGCGACGTTTTGAGTTACGTGCCCCGAGTGAGAATATATGAGTTATGTTCAGTGGTTCTGTGTTGTTGGTTATGGGATCTTTCGGGTTGTTGCAAGTTTTGGGACGAAACTTCTTTTTAGGGGATCTGATGTAAGACCCCAGTTTTTGTCTTCACCGCCCCCGCGGTGAAGGAGGCTGCTCCAGCAGCAAGCCTGTCTGTCACAGCCCCCGCGGTGACAAGGGGCCGCCCCTGCGACTAGCCGCCCCTGCGGCTGAGGCGATCCGCTCCTGCGGATACGTTGCAGATCGTGCCCGATTTGTTTTCGTTCGTTTTATCTTCCTTCCATATATAGAATAGTCGATCTTCCATCTTATGGGCCGGTTTCCTTATCTTCTTCCTAACCCTAGAACGCCTTCCCGTCTATCTTTCCAGCCCTTTTCTATATATTCCCGTTTTCCCTCCTTTTTCCCGTTTTTTGCTTACGCTTTCTTTAACCCTCGAGTGTTGCAGCCTTGCTTCCTGTGATCTTGCTGAACGTGTAAGTTCTTCCTCCCTTGTTCTTCATCATGTTCATGTGTTACTACAGCTTGATTCCCTTCTGTTTTGTTTCTCTCTTTGTTTCCTCTTTTCTTCTTCTCCGAGAATCAAGCTTGATCCTTGATTCTTGTGGAGCGTTCCGTTGATGATCCTTTGATGTTCATAGACTCTCTTGGTTGAGTTGTGAAGTGTGAGAGCGTTGGAAAAGCAATTTTTTTACCTTTGTCGTGGTTCTCCTGTCGTATAGAAGTCGACAGACGTTTTTGTCAAAGATCCCCCCCCCACGCCTGCACAAAAGCCGCCCCTGCGCCTCTATCATGTGTCGTCCCTACGCCTTTGTCCAGCCACCCCTGCGGTTTCTTCTTCAATAACTCCCGTTCTTGTGAGTTGCTTCATTCCTTGTTTTTCTCGTTCCTTTTCTTGGTTCTTATGGATGTTCTTTGCCCCCTGAGTGTTCTGTAAGACTAAGGTTGAGACCTTAGCTTGTGTAGATCTCTTAGAGACCATGGAGACTAGAAGTATAGACTTCTAACAATCGTTTTGATTCCTGATTCGTGATGTCTTGTTGAGCAGGCTTCGCTTTCCTCCTTTCCTGAGGTTTCTGAGTGTTGTAGTGTGTTGATATTAATTTCGAGTAAGGTAAGTCTCTTGGACTTACTTGGCTTCATTCCGCGTATTGGTTTGATTGTATTTGACTTGTTTGTGTTGTTTATTATGTTATAACTGATAAACCGGAATAGGATTGACCTTGTTATATCTTAATTGGCCCAAGTGTATTATAATCGGGCAGTTACCGCTTGTCCAGTTCAAAATGGGGAAACTGGGAGGTGCTCTCGCGACCAGTCCATCATGTGACAGAATGATGCATACGTTCTATTCTTGTTGGTGAAAGGGGACGGAGGCGAGATCGTAGTGATACTCATGTAACAACCATAAGTTGAATTAGTAATTGGATAACTTAATGAAAGATAATAACCGGTTGTGTGCAAGCATGTTGATGTGTTTTCTTTACCTTATGTGTGTTTGTGTCTTTATGCATGTTCTTTTTGATATCTAGAATGTTAGGTAACGGTTTATGCCGATGTTGTAGATGTTCCACAGGTTCAGGATGCTACTGAGTGATCCGGATGGTGTGGTCAGTCGGGGTTCCCATACATTATAGGATGGGATCGGGTTTATGTTTATGTTGTTGCTTTCCCTTTTGTTTTGAACTCGGTTGCGAGCCTTTTACGCTTCCCTTTGTTTAAACCTTTGGTTTTATATTGAATTTTGATTTTCATTTGTGTGTCTTATTGTAAGATCCGTGTGTTGTTGCTACTTTGAGGGTCGGGACCCATTGTGCGTTCCTAGCCTGTAACGCTTCGAGTTCCCAGAACTTGGGGTGTTACAACGAGATGGAGTCAGTAACTTACCATTAGCGTCGAACGAGTTAGGGAGCGGAGTAGCGGACTGCAATCAGTGAGCAAGCGTCGAATTAGTGAGGGATCGGAGCATGTGGGTTGTAGTCAACGAGAACGAGTGAGGAAGCGGAGTCCGAACGAGTGAGGGACTGAGGGAGCGGATTTCCGGAGTGCCGGACTACCGGAGTGTTGGACTGAGCGGCGAAGTGAGGGAGCGTGAGCCTTTGAGTTTGAGCGGCGGGAATGTGGGAAGACTGAATGGGAAAGAAAGGGTTAGAAACTAGAAAGCAAACCCTAGCATCACATTGTATTTTTTATTTTAAAATAAATTTAATTATTAATTATTTTTATATTTTTGTATCATATGCGTCTTATTTGGAGAATGGAGACCAACCTATATTAAATAATTAAATGGTTATTACTATTATGTTGAATATTTTTAAATTTATAACTTATAATAATAAAAAATGAGATCAATTTATATTAAATGATTGTTAGGATGAACATTTGTAAATTTTAATTTTAGGATAATTTGACATACTAGGCTTTTTTGAATTTTTGTTTAAAAAAGTGTACCGCAAATTTTTTACCACTAACCCTTCTATTTAAAAAGAAAGGAATAAATGGTGTTAGTTATTTGTTATATAAGTATAAGTTTTAATTTTCAATTACTGAATTTGTTTTTTATTTTTTTTAATTATTTTTCTTGCCTTTTTTTTATTATTTTCTTTTTTATTTTCTGAACTAAATTTCTATACCGGAATTTCTCATACCAGAATTTCTCATACCGGAATTTCTCATACCAGAATTTCTCATACCGGAATTTCTCATACCAGAATTTCTCATACCAGAATTTCTCATACCAGAATTTTTATACCAGAAATTTCATACCAGAATTTATCATACGAAAAGTTCATACAAGAATTTTGTCATACTATAATTTTTTACACAAGATTTTCATACCATAAATTACATACCATAAAATTACATTTGTCATACCAGAATTTTTTTACACCAGATTTTCATACCATAAAATTACATACCATAAAGTTACATACCATAAAGTTACATATCATAAAGTTACATACCATAAAATTGCATTTTGTCATACCTGAGTTTTTTTACACCAGATTTTCATACCATAAAATTACATACCATAGAGTTACATTTAATGATAGGTAAAACTATCATAAAATTACATACCATAAAAAAGGCAACCCTCTCCCTTCATAATTTGTGCCTGTAAATTGCAGAAACAAACATATATATATATATATACATATA
>BSUD01000001.1:162554738-162643302 GCA_033239045.1 Fagopyrum esculentum
GTTGTAAACACATAATCATAGTATTTATAAAAATTTATATCTTTATACAATATCAACATATATTAAAAGATTATTATGAACATTTGTTCATTTAAGCGAGACTAACTTCTAAGTTTTAATTTAAGAATTTTATTGAGACCATTTTATAATCACATCTATAAAAATTTATATTTCTTAAAATGAGATCAACATATATTAAAATATTATTATGAACGTTTGTTCATTTAGACGAGACTAAATTCTAAGTTCTAATATAAGATTATTATAGTGACCACCTTATACGTTATAATAACATATATAAAAATATATATCTTAAAATGTGATCAACTTATATTAAAAGTTTATTATGAATGTTCATATAAAAGAGATCAACTTATAATAAAGGTTTATTATCGAAATTAACTTATAATCATATTTATAAAACCTATATCTTAAAATGAGATCAACTTATATGACAAGATTATTATGAGCATTTGCTGATTTAAATAAGATTAACGTAACTTATGATAAAGATTATTATTAATTTATTATTGAGTCCAACGTGTACATGTATAAGTTGTAAGCAAATAAATAATCATAAATAGTTACTTTATAAAAAGAATATATTCATGTATTTTAAACAAAATAACAAATAACTTTCATTCTTTCAATTTGTGTATGTTATACATTTATATTACATAAACAGTTAAGTAAATACTATTATACAAATATACTACGTATATTGTATAAGTTGTAAATTAAACATTATCAATTCATTATTTTGTCTAACTCAAAGATTTTTACAACATAATATATTTTCAAATACAAATATTAGTATAAAATTATAATATACAGCCTTTTTAGTATAAATTTATTGTTTATTTTATTAAATATTGTCAAATATAATATTAGTAAAAATGTATTATATGTACTAATGTAGCAATGTACTATGTAATGTAGTATATTTAATATTTATATTTATTTATGTTAAAACCGGATATTCCCGGATATCCGGTAATCCGCCGATCTGCGGATATCCGGCGATCCGCCGATATCCGGTGATCCGTCGATCCGTCGATTCGCGGATATTCAAATATCTGGATATCCCCGGATGTCCGTTTTACCCGGATATCCGCGGATATTCGAATGCTTAAAACCCCGATCCGTATCCGATCCGGTGATCCATGAAAATCTCTCGGATCGGATCGGATTCGAACCGGATCAAAACGGATATAAAATTCTCGGGTTTTTTCTGAGCGAACCAACGGGTTTTCCGGACCGGATCGGCGGTTTGGATTGCTTTTGCCCACCCTTAGTAACTGTGACCAAAAGTTCACGGTTACGGATCCCGTAACCGTGAACTTTTGAACCCTAAAAGCGCTTATGGATCCCGTATCCGTAAGCGCTTTTCATTCATCAAAGAAAACACAAATAGTGAAGGAAGACGAAGAAGACGAAGAAGCCAAAGCGGCAAATCGACCAAATCCAACCCACTTTACACAAAATCAAGCAATGGATCAAGACGGTGACGGAGGAAGACCATTCCAAAAGAGAAAACACAACCCGAGAGAGGTAAATGTTCGGTTTTTGTTTGGATTTTGTTCGGTTTTTTATTTTTAGTTTCGGGATCGTAATTGTGTATAAAATAGAGTATATTTGGTTGAATTGATGTTGATTTAGGCTATCGTAGGCTGATTGAGAATGAAATTGGTCGATTAAAGGGGTAAAATTTAGATACTTCGCCATTGAAGGCGGATTGTTAAAGATGATGAACAGTGGCACCACGGTCACGGGTTCCAAAACCGTGATGCCACTATTCATAATGCATTCGAATGCATTAATTTAAATAAAATAAAATAAATTGTATTAAATTTATTTGAATGAGATTTTATTAAATTAAAATTAATTAAATTAAAATTGAAAGTAAATTACTTAATCCTAATTACTTTAAATTAAAAATGAATTAAATTAATTTAAATGAATTGAATAAATTTAATTAAAATTAATTAACTTCATCCTAATTACCTTAAATTAAAATTCAATTAGTTTTAATTAAAATAAATTAGTTTAATTAAAATTAAATTACTTCATCCTAATTACCTTAAATTAAAATTCAATCAATTTAATTAAAATAAATTAATAAAAATTAAACTACTTCATCGTAATTACCTTAATTAATTAAAATTAAAATTAATTAATTTCATCCTAATTACCTTATATTTAAGTATATGAATTATTATTTTCCGAAGTAACATTCATTAAATTAAATTAAATTGAAATTGTTTCATCCGAGTTAATTTAAATTAAAATGTAGGCAAATAGATTTATTTAAATGAAATGAAATTAAAAAAATTCAAATAAAATTTATTAAATAAATTGTATTCAAATAGTTAAAATTAAACAAATATATCAAACTAACTTACATTAAACTTATAAAATATTAGAATATAATTACGTAACACATATAGTACTACATATATTACAAGGCATGGAGAGGCGAAGGCGTCCTACAACCTCTACTCATAGAGAGAGAAATCTCATTCGACGGATAGAATTTATCCGTCATAGAGTAGCTCTCAGATTGCTCGCCTGGATGTCGGCACACCCCTAACTCAGCTGTTAGTGAGACCTTTTATATCCGAGATGATCCGACGGATAGAGCTCATTCGGCGGGACCCAACCACCCCAACTGAGGAAGTTGCTTCCGGATTTTACCTCTTTTTCTCGGGGTCTTTATTGACGAACAAGATTCGCCCATGGTTGATCGATCTGGTACGTGATCACCAGCGTACAAGAGGATTTGCATAGGGTGCCGGTGTTGGTGTTCTGGCGTAAATATACTCGTATGTATTACTATCGCTAATATTCAATTAATAATCTTCATTTTTTATTATTATTACAAATCTTCAATTACAAAATTGCCATACAGTATGATGGGCGACGCTTCACGACTGAAGGTGAAGATCGACGATCGGAGGTTGTACGTCATTGTTTTGTTATACATTAAGTTATTTCAAAAGATTTACTTAACAATATTGATTACCGCATAACTAAATGATTTCAGTTTTGGATCTACGCCCACTTCCCGTCATTGGGTTATTCGGCGGCGCAGGATCTTGGACGGCATGGATTGGCAAGGTGGACTTCGACACTTTCTGTCCCAAAGACCCCACCTCAGACACTTGAGAGGTTGAGATCCTTGCGCTAACAATTGGATCAGATGAGAGCGGAGGACATCAAGTTCATGCCCTACGGAGATAGAGTCTTGGATTTTGAAGACGATTTCGCTGGTTCCACCTACCGAGGGACGATCTAGGTTGGAGACATTGTGAAGTCATACATGCCAGATCGTGTTCTCCGACAGTTTGGGTTTGTGCAAATGATACCACTGGAGAGGATCGTCCCGTTTCTAGAGCTCCGCCCCCTTTTGACAGCAAGGGGGAAAAGGGTCAGATTTCAGTTATAAAATGACCGATAGGCTGCTAGACACGAGGATTTGAGCCGAGTTGCGTTGCAGGGTAGGTTTCGGGCTCTAGACCCATGGACTGTATCCCGGGATTACATGTCATGGTTCAGCGAGCAGTGCCATCCATTTGTACTACCCAGATTGGTTGTACAAACTCCACCAGCTAATCATCCTCCACCAATCCCTATTTTAGATACCCGGGTACGTGATTTTGGAGTCTTTTGATTATTTTGAAATATCTTTTATTATTATGTTATTGACAAATGTATATTTCATTACAAAGGTGACATATCAGACAGACCCGAATTCGGGATCTAATTAGTCATGGAGCACCGATAGTGGAGGAGCTACATGCTATTTATGACAAGTCGGTTGCTCATCAGGTTCACATTACCCCGTCTCAGGTTAGGGCGTCACAGCTTAGACGAGATTGATGTGATCTTATGTTTTATTTTTACTTTTGTGCAAAAATTATGTTATTTATTATTTTGTTATCACTTTTGGTTTAAATATAATTACCTTATGTATTGTTATCATCAAAAGTTTATGATTGAATTTCATAAGCACAAGTGATGGAATGATCATATAAAGATCACATAAACACTTTTCAAATTCTTGGTTAACAATTAAAGATCACATATAATGATGACCGTAAACAAGTATTCAAACATTACATAAACACTTTTCAAAGTCTTGGTCAACAATTAAAGATCACATATGATGATGATCATAAACAAGTATTCAAACATTACATAAACACTTTTTTAGTCTTGGTCAACAATTAAAAATCACATATGATGATGATCATAAGCAAATATTCAAACATTAAAATGATCAATTAAAGATCACATAAACACTTTTCAAAGTCTTGAATTTCAAGCAAATCAAACACTTTATAGAGTCTTGGATTTCAAGCAAGTCATACCTCAAATGTATCAATCATAGCTCTTAATTGATTAAAACAAGACAAGTGAAACCAACTTCTATCGTCTAAGACAATTGAAAAACAACTACAACACTAAAATACATCAACTATCTATTACATCAACATTGATTGTTACTTTTCTAGGGGACTTACTCGTTCGTCTTGTAGGTCGTGTCCATTATGATGACGTAAGGAAATAGGTTGAGGAGATGTCTTGAATCCGGATGCATGATGAAAAAATATGAAACTTCATCCGACTCCGGACATCTTCTAACATTGACGTAGTAACGACGTTGCTCTAAAGTATGGAGTGCTTGTTGGAGTGGACTTATTCTTTCGGCTTGTAGCATCCTAATCTTCAATCCTGCATTGTATATTTGTGTTATGGTGCTGACGTTGTGGGGATCATCCAACTATAGTGACTTCAAAATATTACTCGGCTTGAAACGACCCAAGCTCACGTCCCACTCTTCGAAACTGTTTCTCCGTCAATCGGTTGGGATATGTGTCCCTTTAACTGTTCGGGAAGTGTATGGTTGTGCACCCCGTTTATAACATGCAACATCCATTTTTCAACCTCGCTTTGTACACCCTCAAGCTCAAATGTACAATTTATTGATTTGTGTGCTCGGCTAGACAACGACTTGGTATCAGGATTGACGTCTTTCTTCTTACGAGGGGTTCCAAAACGTTCGCATGTCAAATGAAACGTAACGAATCCCCTAGCGTTTCTCCATGACCTACTTGTAACCAACACCATGTTCATAGTTCATCCCATGAATTGAGTCCAATCCACCAATGTCTCGCGATCATGGAAAAAGCCGTGAATTTCAAACATTCGCATATAATCGGTCTCTTCGTCTCGCGAATAATTCGGAAGACCCTAGTTCAGATAAAATAGAAATGAAGAGATTTCTTGTTTTTCGGTTTAATATCGAATAATTATTAGTTTTACACATCATAACATAAACTAATAAAAATCGTAAAACCTACAAATATAATTAATGTTTCTACCATAAATTTCATTGATAAGAAACAATAATAAATTATAATATACTTACCTCGAAATGTCCAAGAAACTCGTCTGTGTTACTAAATTTTGTATCGTCGAACGGAATCATCATCTCATCATCGTCATGTATTGACATTCTTTTAGGTGTTTTTTTTTTTTTGAGATTTTGTAAGCGTTAATCACCTCTTCTTTGACTCTCAATATATATAGCCGATGGAAATACACAACGTTCTAATTACAACGATCATATTTATTACCGTTACACAGCGTTCGAAGTACAACGTTCAAAAATTACAACGGTCAAATAATGACGGTTACGCAACGTGTGATCCCAATTGACACAATCTTTTATTTATTAATAATATAACATAACTACCATAAATTTTTTTCTTTATTTTCGGGCAAATCCACACAATTTTAGAAATTTACAGTAATATCCAAAATAAATTATGCCGTCTAACGCAACTGCCATAAATTTTTTCCTTATTTTCAGCCAAATCCACTCGATTTTATAAATTAACCGTAGTACCCAAAATAAATTACTTAAACCCGGTTCAAATTCATGGCAATTGTATTCTGCCGTCTATCTTAAAACCTAACATCCACTGAAATTCTGCAATTGTATTCTCTGTCAAACTCATGGCAACAGCAGTTGGTCCTGGTATTTTCATGTAAGCTCTTCAAATTTAATTCCATAATTTCTTTTGCTTTCCCTTTATTTAGTCTCTCCTTTCACCCTAAATCCCCAATTCAAATTTCGCCGGGCGTGCTTCTTCACTCTTCTGAACTCCCAGTTCATCAATCTCTCACTCTGTGTAGCAATTTTTTTGGCAAACTGCAAGTGAGAATGTTTTTTAGAGGCAACATGAAAACACTTTATTCTTCATCTTCGTGCATTTCCTACAATGGTGGTGGCAGGAATGCACTCCGCAAATTCTTGCAAATTGACTGTAAATCCGGCGTATTTGACACTAGTGATGCCCATTACTTCTTTGATCACATGCTTCAGATGAGACCCTCACCCCCGATTTCATGTTTCAGTACACTATTAGGTGCTT
This sequence comes from Fagopyrum esculentum, assembly GCA_033239045.1. NCBI lineage: Eukaryota > Viridiplantae > Streptophyta > Magnoliopsida > Caryophyllales > Polygonaceae > Fagopyrum > Fagopyrum esculentum. The sequence continues at coordinate 162,561,179 of BSUD01000001.1, forward strand.
TGGTTAAGCGTAAGCACTATTCTCTGGTTGTCTCTTTTTACAAGACATTGGATGACTCTGGTATTCTTGGGTTCAGATCAAATCCCATCATCTTAGGTATTTTGTTGAACTGCTATTGTAATATGAAATTAGGAAGTGCTGCATTTGCGGCTTTTGGACTCATTTTAAAGAATGGCTACCACCCGAACATCATAACTCTAAATTCGTTGGTTAAAGTATTTTGTTTGGAGAAGAAAGTGGTTGAAGCTGCTCATTTGGTTTCGAAAATGGATCGATTGGGCTGTACTCCGGATGTGATTACTCACAACACTCTGATAGATGGTTTGTGTAAGACTGGGAATGTAGTCACAGCCCTTCAGCTGCACTGGGATAGGATGCATGGAAAAGGTAATCCAAACTCAGTGTCTTATACTTTGACTGATGGTCAATTTATAGAGTGGCCTGTAGTTAATTTGAAAGAAAAGGATGTCAGATATTCACCCGATGTTGTTTCTTACAACTGTTTGATTGATGGGCTGTGTCGTTGTGGGATGGAAGAAGAAGCTAAGTCTCTGTTTCATGAAATGATAGATCATGGGATTGTTCCTAATTCGGTGACTTTTGCAATTCTGATAAATTTTCTGTGCAAGAAAGGGAAGATGAAACAAGCATTGGAGGTTTTGGAGACGATGATCGCGAGAGGTAAATCCCCAAATACTGTTACATATAACACTATATTGGATGGTTACTGTAGAGTCGGAAAGATTGAAGAAGCTATCAGATTGTATAAAGATATGAACTGTAGGGGTATATTTGTTGACGTTGTGACTAGAAATACCTTGTTAAAGGGCCTTTTTCATTCCAAAAAAGTAGAAGATGCTATAAGTTTATTCAGCAACATGAAAAGGATGGATGTAATGAAAGGTCTTTGTGATTCTCAACCCGATCAAATTACATATGCTATTATGATTGATGGACTTTGCAAAGGAGGGCGTGTAGGTAAGGCGGATGAGCTTTTCTTGGAGATGAAAATGAGTGGCATTTCACTCAATAACATTATATATGGCCGTATGATTGATGGACTATGTAAAGACGGGAAGGTAGATAAGGCCAAAGAGCTCTTCTCGGAAATGAAAATGAGTGGCATTTCAGCGGATGTCATCGTCTACGGTTCTTTGATTGATGGACTATGCAAAGAAGGAAATGTAGATAAGGCTAAAGAACTCTTATTGGAAATGGAGAGTAATAAAATTTCTCCTAATGTCAGTGTCTATAATTCTCTGATATGTGGGTTGTATAGTTCTGGAAATGGTGAAGATGCAAAAAATGTACTGGAGAAGATGATTGCAGAGGGTATTTCGCCCGATGTAGTGACGTTCAATATTATAATTGATAATCTTTGCAGGAAAAGAGATTTAAAACAAGCAAATAACCTTTTAGAGGTGATGACTAGAAAAGGTGTGACTCCTGACTTAATTACTTACAGTACTTTGATCAAAGGCCTCTGTATAGAAGGTAGGATGGATGATGCACGACATGTAATTTCTTTGATGGAAAATCACGGCTGCGAGTGCAATCTCAAGATATATAGCACATTGATAAATGGTTATAGTCAAGCCGGGAGGCTTGAGGAGGCACACAATTTGCTTGTTGAGATGGAAGTAAAAGGTTATTCCCCTGATGTTATAACATATAACACATTGATAAATGGGTATACCAAAGCCAGGAGGCTTGAGGAGGCACACAATTTGCTTGTTGAGATGGAAGTGAAGGGTTGTTCCCCTGATGTTATAACATATTCTACACTGATACGAGGATTTACTCGTCAGAATGAAAGTTATAGAGTTAAAGAGCTTGTTCAGCAAATGCATGACAAGAAGATATCACTTGACTTAACCACACAATGTGATTTATTGGAATGTATCAACAAGGATGAAAATTGCGAGAGTTGGATCAACTCCCTCCCCGATTTCTCTTCACTTCAAAACTCGAAAGATGGCACTCGTTGAAGTACTCTTTATGTAAGTTTATAACCTTGGTTTTTATTCTGCTATATGCTTTAATTTATCTGCTCAATATGACTCTACATTCTTTCATGCAGTTACATTCTCATTCTTTTCCTGGTTCAAATTTCACAGGAACCAATAGTCGAGAATGTAAGGTTTAGCTCCTCCTCAGCCTAGCAAGCATAATCAGTCATTCTTTAGATTTTGCGTTGTGTATCAGGTTAGTAATTTACCTGTTATATACTCTCTTCATGTTACCATGCTGATGATCAAAATGAGACAGTGAAGCATTTGTCGGAAGGTATTCAACATTTTTGCTCAGTGATGTGTTGATATCTGGATTATCCAAACTGAACCCTAGCAAGATGATTGTTGACTGCTGTATTTACTAGTTAACCGTTTGTTTTCAGTGCTCAGTGCTGTGTTGATATAATTTATAAAAAATCCAGGCAACAACTCAATTCCACTTTATTATTCATTACTCAGTGTTGTATTGATATTTAACTCTAAGGTGATATACAAGCTGTAAGAATATTTGGGGGTATTCTTTAAGATTTGGAAGAATTCAGGATATGGCACAAAATTACACCTTTGTTTCAACTTTAGTTCAAATTTTGCATACTAACGGTTAAAATTTTTTAAAAATGAACTGTCAGTGCATTACAATGAACTAAGATGATATTCTAATAATATCTATATAATTTTTTATAAATATTTTCCAGGGAAAAAAAATCATATTTTTACAACTTCATTTCAAATTTTGCATACAAACGTTTACAAGTTTTTGTTAATTTAGTTCATGTATATCTTATATTATTTTCAAGTAATGTTTATGAAATACATATCTATTAGTACATTTTTAATTCAATATTTTTAGCTCAAATTTTTTTCAAGAAAAATTTCTATGAAACTGTTGGATAAACTCACAATTCTAAATCAATCAACATTCTGATGCTTTAGAAACTAAGATTTGTCAGTTGAATGTCACTTTAACAACGACAATTCATCATAAGTATATAGGGAACAGAGAGGTGTTGCTTAATTTGAATGATACCAATCCTCATGATAAGTTATTTATCAATTATCACCACTGAGTAATGTAGAATCAAGTTATCATTATGAAAGTCTTGTTATTTGAATTCTGTGTTTCAAATCTGTTTTTGGCCACATGTATTTTCTAATTTGTGAGTAAATTCAGTTGTAGTACATATGCTGGATTTCTTTTCTTGAAATGCAGCAAGCAATATTTCTACAAGTTGTACCCATCAACTTCGAGAATAATAGAAAATTGATCTTCGGATCCAAGGGGTGAATTCCGAGCAACAAATCGATTAAATAACAAAAAATTCTATTTACATTATATATTACTTTCATCCAATATATGTACTACAACTGAATTTACTCACAAATTAAAGTTTATATTATACTTATAAACATCTGTTAAATGAGTGAACTGTTGAGAGTTGGTAAAAACAGCTTATTCATAGTTAAGAATTGGTAAATTCATGAATGAACTGTTGAATTGCAGCCTTTGTAAATTAAAGTTGATATTATACTTGTTTCTAGATTTTGTATATCCAGTTGAGAATTGGTAAATTCATGAGTGAAATGTTGACTTTCAGCCTTGGTAAAACTACTTATTCATAGTTAATTGTTTCTAGATTTTGGTTGTTGAATTTACTTTTATTATTTCATATAATTACTGCGTATCATGAACTGATCTATCTCTTGATTTATTTTTCTCATAATTCTAGATGGAAGGTCATGACCGAGTTTTGTTGGCATTTCTGACTTCTATTTTCCTGGCATTTCTATTTTCTGTTACTAACACTTGGTGAGCTACCTTCAGAGTTGTTGGCATTTCCATCAATGAAAATAGATTCTTCTTTTGTCTGACATTTGTATTGATATGTTTTTCTGTTTTGTACTGATTTCTTTTCGGAAGTCGTAAACGCACGCTCTAAGATTTAATAAAAGCACGACGGTTACGGATCCCGTAACCGTCATCAAAAGTTCACGGTTACGGGACCCGTAACCAGTGACCAAAAGTTCACGGTTACGGATCCCGTAACCGTGAACTTTTGAAACCTAAAAGCGCTTACGGATCTCGTATCCGTAAGCGCTTTTCATTCATCAAACAAAACACGAACAATGAAGGAAGACGAAGAAGCCGAAGCGGCAAATCGACCAAATCCAACCCATCTTACACAAAATCAAGCAATGGATCAAGACGGTGGCGGCGGAAGACCATTCCAAAAGCGGAAACACAACCCATGAGAGGTAAATGTTCGGTTTTTGTTCGGTTTTCGATTTTTAGTTTCGGGTTCGTAATTACCTTAAATTAATATTCAATCAATTTAATTAAAATGAAGTTAAATTAATTTAAATTAAATTACTTCATCATAATTACCTTAATTTAATTAAAATTAAAATTAATTAACTTCATCCTACTGACCTTATATTTAAGTCTATTAATTAATTTTTTCCGAAGTAATATTCATTAAATTAAATTAAACTGAAATTGTTTCATCCGAGTTAATTTAAATTAAAATGTAGGCAAATAGATTAATTTACACGAAAATGAAAATAACAAAGTTCAAATAAAATTCATTAAATAAATTGTATTTAATTAGTTAAAATCAAACAAATACATAAACTAACTTACATTAAACTTATAAAATATTCAAATATAATTACGTAACGCATGTAGTACTACAAATATTATAGGGCATGGAGAGGTGGATGCGTCCTACAGCCCCCGCTCGTAGAGTGAGAGCTCATCTGACGGATATAGCTCATCCGACGGAGAGTAGCTCTCAGGTTGCTCGCCCGGATGTCGGCACACCCCAACTCAGCTGCCAGTGATGCCTTCTATATCTGAGCCATCTCCAGTGGTCAGCATGGACGCTTTTCCATCGCCGACGTATGTGACCGAGTCAGAGGGTGAGGAGGACGCTTTCTCTGTACAGCCAGATCATGTAGTTATAGAGGAGCACTTGGTAGAGCACACTGATATTACTGCCGACGAGCTGATAGAGCGACCAGCATACGTACACGTCAATCCACTAGCTGACGACCATATTGAGGCGGCAGAGTTTCATTAAGATGTTCCAGCTGAGGAGCACGTTGATGCGTCATACGAGCCATTTATACCGGCAGATCGAGGCCGTGTTGTTGCAGACACGGTGACACCCTTGATCAGCGATGTGTTGACATGCTATGATGGTCACCGTGCTCACGGTGTGTGGATGAGAGAGACACATCACTGTGCTCAGCAAATGGATCTCAGTTGCTGACATGGAGGGCTCTACATCTTGTTTTGCTATTGCTTCTCAAAATGGGTTGATAGATCTGTTGGACGTCTCTTTCGCCGGTGTTGACCATGTCATTATTTATGCCTTCGTTGAGAGGTGACATCCGGAGACCAACAGCTTCCACCTTCCATGGGGTGAGATGACAATCACACTCCACGACGTAACCGTCATCCTAGGCCTTAGAATTGATGGGGAGTCTCTAGTGACATCGTTAGCAGCACGAGAGCGTGCTCAGTGGTTGTGTGACGTGTTCCACATTACAGATGTTGAGGCACGGGGACACTAGACAACATTGTTTGTAGATGCCTTGCGGATGACATTTCATATCATTCGACGCGACTCAGCCACCCCAACTGAGTATGTCGCTGCCGCATTCCTCCTCTTCTTCTTGGGATCATCTATCGACGAACAAGATTCGCTCATAGTTGATCGATCTGGTACGTGATCACCAGCGTACAAGAGGGTTTGCATGGGGCGTTGGTGTCCTGGCGTACTTATACTTGTATGTATTACTATCACTAATCTTCAATTAATAATCTTCATTTTTTATTATTATTACTAATATTTAATTACAAAATTGTCATACAGTATGATGGGCGACGCTTCACAGCTGAAGGTGAAGACGATCGGAGGTTGTACGTCATTGCTTTGTTATACAATAAGCCATTTCAAAAGATTTACTTAACAATATTGATTACCACATAACTAAATGATTTCAGTTTTGGATCTACGTCCACTTCTCGTCATTAGGTTGTTCGGCGGCGGAGGATCTTGGACGGCATGGATTGCAAGGTGGGCTTTAAGACTTTTTGTCTCGAAGACCCCACCTCAGATACTTGAGAGGTTGAGATCCTTGCACTCACAGTTGGATCAGATGAGAGCGGAAAACATCAAGTTCATGCCCTAAGGAGATAGAGTCTTCGATTTTGAGGACAATTTTGTTGTTTCCACCTACCGAGGGACTATCCAGTTTGGAGACATTATGGAGCCATACATGCCAGATCGTGTTCTCCGACAGTTTGGATTTGTGCAAACGATACCACTAGGGAAGATCATCCCGTTTCTCGAGCTCCGCCCCTCTTTTGGAAGCAAGAGGTATAGGATCAGATTTCAATCATCAGATGATCGATAGGCTGCCAGACACGAGGATTCGAGCCGAGTTGCGTTGTAGGGTAGGATTCGGGCTCAAGACCCATGGACCGTATCCCAGGATTACATGTCATGATTCAACGAGCAGTGCCATCCATTTGTACTACCTAGCTCGGCTGTACAGACTCCACCAGTTAATCGTCCTCCTCTAGTCCCTGTTTCAGATACCCGGGTATGTGATTTTGAAGTCTTTTGATTATTTTGAAATATCTTTCATTATTATGTTATTGACAAATGTATCTTTCATTACAAAGGTTAAATATCATATAGGCCCGGATCCGGGATCTAATTAGTCATGGAACACCGACTGTGGAGGAGCTACATGTCATTTATGACGAGTCGGTTGCTCATCAGGTTCACATTGTCCCGTCTCAGGCTAAGGTGTCACAGCCCAGACGAGATTGATGTGATCTTATATTTTGTTTTTACTTTGGTATAAATATTATGTTATGTATTATTGTGTTATCACTTTTGGTGTAAATATAATTACCTTATGTATTGTTATCATCTAAAGTTTATGATTAAATTTCATAAGCACAAGTGATGAACTGATCAATTAAAGATCACATAAACACTTTTCAAAGTCATGGTCAACAATTAAAGATCATATATAATGATGATCATAACCAATGATTCAAACATTACATAAACACTTTTCAAAGTCTTGGTCAACAATTAAAGATCACATATGATGATGATCGTTAACAAGTATTCAAACATTACATAAACACTTTGTAAAGTCTTTGTCAACAATTAAAAATCACATATGATGTTGATCATAAGCAAGTATTCAAACATTAAAATGATCAGTTAAAGATCACACATACACTTTTTGAAGTCTTGAATTTCAAGCAAGTCATACCTCAAATGTATCAATCGTACCTCTTAATTGGTTAAAACAAGACAAGTGAAACCAACTTATATCGTCTAAGACAATTAAAAAAACAACAACGGTAAAATACATCAACTATCTAGTGAATCAACATTGATTGTTACTTTTCTAGGACTTACTCGTTTGTCTTGTAGATCGTGTCCATTATGATGACGTAAGGAAATAGGTTGATGAGATGTCTTGAATCCGAATGCATGATGAAAAAATCTGAAACTTCATCCAACTTCGGACATCTTCTAACATTGATGTAATAACGATATTGCTCTAAAGTATGGAATGTTTGTTACTGTGCACTTCTTCCTTCCGCTTGTAGTATCCTAATCTTCAATCATTCATTGTATATTTGTGTTATAGTGCTGACGTTGTGAAGATCATCCAACTGTAGTGACTTCAAAATATTTCGCGGCTTGAAACTCGACCCAAGCTCACGTCTCACTCTCCAAAATTGTTTCTCCGTCAACCGACCATCATATGTGTGTCCCTTTAACTACTTGGGAAGTGCATGGTTGTACACCCCATTTATAACATGCAACATCCATTTATCAACCTCGTTTTGTACATTCTTAAGCTCAAATGTACAACCATCTTTTCTCGATTTGTGTGCTCGGCTAGACGGCGACTCGGTATCAAAATCGACGTCTTTATTCTTACGAGGGGTTTCAAAACGTTCGCATGTCAAACGAAACGTAACGAATTCCATAGCGTTTCTCCATGACCTACTTGTAATCAACATTGTATTCATAGTTCCTCCCATGAATCGAGTCCAATCCACAATTGTCTCGCGATCGTGAAAAAAGTCGCGAATTTCAAACATTCGCATATAATCGATCCCTTCGGCTCGCGAATAATTCGGAAGACCCTAGTTCATATAAAATAGAAAGGATAAGATTTCTTGTTTTTTGGTTTAATGTCGAATAATTGTTAGTTTTACACAACATAACATAAACTAATAAAAATCGTCAAACCTACAAATATAACTAATGTTTCTACCATAAATTTCATTGATAAGAAACAATAATAAGTTATAATATACTTACCTCGAAATGTCAAAGAAACTCGTCTGGGTCACTAAATTTTGTATCGTCGAACGGAATCATCATCTCATCATCCTCGTGTATTGACATTCTTCTAGGTGTTTTTTTTTAGATTTTGTAAGCGTTAATCACCTCTTCTTTAACTCTGAATATATAGCCGATGGAAATACACAACGTTCTAATTACAACAGTCATATTTATTACCATTACACAACATTCGAATTACAACGTTCAAAAATCACAACGGTCAAATAATGACGGTTGCGCAATGCGTGACCATGGCGGTCACGCATTCCGTAACCGTGAACATTTTATCACGGTTACGGAATGCATGACTGCGGTTGCCACGCATTACGTAACCGTCGTGCCTTATTGAAAAGCAATGTCGTGCCCATAACACCCTATTCTTTTTTTCTTTTCTTGTGATTCCTAACCCAATTTTTGGAGCTATAACTATTGATTAAAAGTTATTATAGTAATAGAATCTTTGTACTTGTCATTGAATTATCCTATTTCTAGAGCTGCAACTGAACTGTTTTGGTAGCTCTTTGTACACATTTCTATTAGTCAATCATCATGAATAAAGTAATGGATTATCCCTATCCATTATGTCGAGGTAGTCCAAATCAAACTTTGTAAGCAGTTTTGTTGAATGTGCTTACTGAGGTTTAGTTTGCTTTGTACCTGTATTAAATAAAGGAAACAATGACCCTGTAGTAACGGCTAATTATATTAATGATTACGTTCAATGATTACATTCAAACAAAAAAAAACATTGAGGTCAATTGTTCGATTCCTAAAAATAATCCTTTTTGTTTACTTTCCATTTTTCTAATCATTTCTTTTCAATTTTCTTTCCCCTTCTCAAACCAAACGGCCCTAATTCTCTTAAATTAGAATGTAGGCCAACTTATGCATGCTATTTGGTGGTTGGATAAGTTCGGCAAGTTCATGAAAAGTGTCTTAAGGTAGGAGGGTTTAGTGTAATTTGTTATTTGTATGGAGTAGTGATGTGAATGTAAGCTTTTGAATGTTAGAGTCCTTTATTTATTGTTTTGGGCACTTAAATAATTGACCGAGCCTACATTTTAGTTTAAATAAAAGAATAGTTGGTGTGAAATTGTAAATAAATGTAACTATCTCGAAAGATCTATTTGAGGCGCATGCTGAGCGCGACTATGAGGTGCACTCTTGTTCCACATGTATTGGGTGAATTGTAGAAAATTGTCGGGTAAATGACATCACTCTACCTATTTTAAAAAAGAAAACATTTTAGTTGAAGTAAAAGAATAAGGAAAAACAACCCAAAATAACACCAATTATCAACAATCAACCCAAAATAATATTAACTTTCAAATTACTAGGAGCGATACAAACTTTCAACGCAATTACCAAAAATAATATGTCTTATTTTTCCGGCAAAAATCATAATTTCGGTATCTTACATGTCATCAAGAAATAATTATGTGACGTGGATTTTATTTTTTAGATCAAGTTAATAACATTTAATATGTTAATCTAAATTAAGTTTTTTTTAAACAATAATTTTGTAACTAACTTTTTTTTATAACAATCTATTTTTTTTAAAATAATATTATTTTTAAAAATAAAGTTTTGTAAAATATATTATTTTTTAAAACCGTGGGGAGGACGGACACCCGATGAATAACTTTAAAAAAGATGTAAAAAAATAATTTTTTTAAAAAATAAATTTTGTTAAAATTTGTTTTTGCAATTGGTTAAAAAAAATTATAGTGAATTTTCCAAAAACATTTTGGAAGTTTTAATATATTTTTTTATATTTTTCAAATAAAAAATTTGGTTTTTTTTAAAAATATTTTTATATTAATAATTATTAAAAATATATACAAATTAAAAAAATCCCCATAAATTTTTTAAAAAAATTAAGAAAACGAATTGTTTTTTTTAGTATATATTTACAAAAATTATAATTTTAAAATATAATAGTTTTTTTGTAAAAAAAACTTAATATATATATATATATATATATTTTAGTTCAAGTGAGGAGAGAGCTTGTAGATAGGAATTAGGAGGGATGTAAGCCATTGGATGGATTTAAATCAAGGGCTCTCACACGCTCAGCATTAATGGCATTTTTGTAAATTGACTTGAAATCTGGAAAAATACCCTTACGTTCAAAATAGTTATCGGTGTTCATACTTTTATATGTCATTGTTCATGTTTTTATACATCGGTGTTCATAGTATTTTTATTCATCAAAGTGTCATGTCCATTTATTTTTTTGTGTTCATTTTATAATGCATAGATGTTCATTTACAGTATATAACCACAAAAAATAAAAAAAAACTCATCACAAAACGTTAAAAGATGATCATAATATGTTATGTATGTGTCAAAGTTATAGATAAGTCATTGATGTTCATACTTTTATACATCATTTTTCATGTTTTATTCGTCAGTGTTCATACTTTTGATGTCATTGTTCCTGTGAATATTATAAACTATTTTTTTATAAGGCATTTTGCCGAACAGTTTGCGTGCACACTAAAAGGAGCATATAGATTATTCAATTGGAGCTATTAGACCAACTCAAAATATGTATATACATATAATTTCTCAATCAAACTTATCAAACACAAAATGATTCAAATAAATTTGATTTTGAACACAAACATCAATCATAATGAAACATAAACCTTAAGAATGGAAATATAAACAGTGAGAGTAGAAATTCAAATAAACAAAACCTGATTCGTCTTGTATTCTCTTGATTTCACAATTTTTTATGTAATCGATCTCTGAAAATTATAAACACGATTTTAAAGAAAAGTATAATTTTCAAAAAAATGAGCATCATATTTTATTAACATGATTTGAAAGAATAGTATAATTTTCAAAAAAAAACTCCAAAAAAATGTTTTTAAAAAAATACAAAAATGAACAATTAATGTTGGGAAAAAAATGAACATTTATTGATAAAATATGAACAATGACTCTTTTAACAATGAACACATATTTATAAAAATATGAACACCAATTTTTATTTAAAAAGAAAATCTGGACAAAAAAAAGGTGACGTGGCATGCCACATGTCACCACCCCGGCTCTCCTCATTCCTATCTGCAAGGGTCCTCCTCACCGGAACTGGACCCATATATATATATATATATATATATATATATATATATATATATATATATATATATATATATATATATATATATATATAAACAATTTTATGTTATTAACTTGATTAAAAAAATAAAATTTTGATCAAACAATTAATCAATGGCTAATTAGGTAAGTAGGCTTTTTCTTAGTTTTTGGTATACTAAGTAGGGTAAATGTTCAGGTACAGTCCATATATTGCGGTACGGTCGTACGGCCGACCGTACTGGTGACACGTGTCCCAAAAAAAAAAATCTTTTCTGAAACGATTTTTTTTTCCCCGAAAACGAATGAAAATTTGTTTGAACTACCATGTTATAATTTATGCACTATTATCCTATAAACTTTGAACTATTCCCATATAATCCATGAACTATTACTTTTTAATATAATCCATGAACTATTCTATTATAATTCATGAACTATTACATAATAAGTTTTGAACTATTACTTTCACTCCTTTATAAATTTTTGCACTTTAAACTATTCTATTATAATTCATGAACTATATATTATAATTCATGAACTATCTCATAATAAGTTTTGAACTATTACTTTCACTCCTTTATAAATTTTGCACTATGAACTATTCTATTATAATTCATGAACTATCCTCTTAGAAGTTATGAACTATTCTTTAATAAGTTTTGAACTATTACTTTCATTCCTTTATAAATTTTACACTATGAAATATTCTATTATAATTCATGAACTATCTTTTTATAAGTTATGAACTATTCCATAATAAGTTTTGAACTATTACTTTTACTCGTTTAAAAAAAAAAAAAAAATTCCGGGACACGTGTCGGCCGTACGCACGGGCGTACCGGAATAATGGGCCTTACTTGAACACTTCCCAGTAGACCCATAATAGTTTTCCATTTAGTAAATGTATACCATTATTTTTTTACCGTTCAACACCAAACCCTAAAGACACAAATCGTTCTTCGCATCGCTCTCCTTCGCTCTTGTCTTCTCTTCGCATCACCCTTCGCTCCTTCGCTCTTCTCCCCTAACGCTGCCGGAGTGCCTCCCCTGCCTCGTTGAAGCCACCAAAGTTCATACGAGAAAATTATTGACGGAATAATGATATATTCATACTAGAAAATTTCATACCAGAAAATTCTTGTATGAGTTTTAATTTGTTAAGCTTTATTGAATGTTGATAGTTTGTATTATTTTTAGTTATTTTTCAAAAGAATAATTTATGTTAAATTATCGACGGAATAATGACAAATTGTTGATTAAGTATAAACTTCAATTTTTAATTATTTGTGCCGATAGTTTTATAAAGATAAAACTGTAACACGTTATGTAATTACATTCTATTTTGAGTTTCCAAGTTTATATGGATCGAATCGAACTATATGAATAGACTGTTTTATTATCATTGGGAAATAATGAATCGTTCGGTAAAACTAAAAAGGAGTTGACGTTGGAAAAAAAAAACAGTTTATAAAAAATTAACAGTAGTACCCAAAACAAATTACTTAAACCCGGTTCAACCGTAATGTATTGGGTTGTGTCTAAGTTTCAGCCCGGCCTGAATAATAGAAAGAATAACAGAAGCCTGGCTTCTCCTTCTGCTTCATAGTTTATGGCCGTCTGCCGTCTATCTATAAACCTAACATCCACTGAAATTCTGCAATTGTATTCTCTCTCAAATTCATGGCAACAGCAGTTGTTCCTAATATTTTCATGTAAGTTCTTCAAATTTAATTCCATAAATTCTTTTGTTTTCCCCTTATTTAGTCTCGCCTTTCACCCTAAATCCCCAATTCAAATTTCGCCGGGCGTGCTTCTTCACTCCTCTGAACTCCCAGTTCATCAATCTCTCACTCTGTGTAGCAATTTTTTATGCAAACTACAAGTGAAAATGTCTTTTAGAGGTAACATGAAAGCACTTTATTCTTCATCTTCGTGCATTTCCTACAATGGTGGTGGCAGGAGTGCACTCCGCAAATTCTTGCAAATTGACTGTAAATCCGGAGTATTTGACATTAGTGATGCCCATTACTTCTTTGATCACATGCTTCAGATGAGACTCTCAACCCCGATTTCATGTTTCAGTACACTATTGGGTGCTTTGGTTAAGCGTAAGCATTATTCTCTGGTTGTCTCTTTTTACAAGACATTGGATGACTCTGGTATTCTTGGGTTCAGATCAAATCCCATCATCTTAAGTATTTTGTTGAACTGCTATTGTAATATGAAATTAGGAAGTGCTGCATTTGCGGCTTTTGGGCTCATTTTAAAGAATGGCTACCACCCGAACATCATAACTCTAAATTCGTTGGTTAAAGTATTATGTTTGGAGAAGAAAGTGGTTGAAGCTGCTCATTTGGTTTCGAAAATGGTTCAATTGGGCTGCACTCCGGGTGTTATTACTCACAACACTATGATAGATGGATTGTGTAAGACTGGGAATGTTGTCACAGCCCTTCAGCTGCACTGGGATAGGATGCATGGAAAAGGTAATCCAAACTCAGTGTCTTATACTTTGACTGATGGTCGATGTATAGAGTGGCCTGTAGTTAATTTGAAAGAAAAGGATGTCAAATATTCACTCGATGTTATTTCTTACAGCTGTTTGATTGATGGGCTGTGTCGCTGTGGGATGGAAGAAGAAGCTAAGTCTCTGTTTGTTGAAATGATAGATCATGGGATTGTTCCTGATTCGGTGACTTTTACAATTCTGATCAATTTTCTGTGCAAGAAAGGGAAGATGAAACAAGCATTGGAGGTTTTGGAGACGATGATCGCGAGAGGTAAATCCCCAAATACTGTTACATATAACACTATATTGGATGGTTACTGTAGAGTCGGAAAGATTGAAGAAGCTATCAGGTTGTATAAAGATATGAACTGTAGGGGTATATTCGTTGACGTTGTGACTAGAAATACCTTGTTAAAGGGCCTTTTTCATTCCAAAAAAGTAGAAGATGCTATAAGTTTATTCAGCAACATGAAAAGGATGGATGTAATGAAAGGTCTTTGTGATTCTCAACCTGATCAAACTACATATGCTATTATGATTGATGGACTTTGCAAAGGAGGGCGTCTAGGTAAGGCGGATGAGCTTTTCTTGGAGATGAAAATGAGTGGCAATTCACTCAATAACATTATCTATGGCTGTATGATTGATGGACTATGTAAAGACGGGAAGGTAGATAAGGCCAAAGAGCTCTTCTCGGAAATGAAAATGAGTGGCATTTCAGCGCATGTCTTCGTCTACTGTTCTTTGATTGATGGACTATGTAAAGAAGGAAATGTAGATAAGGCTAAAGAACTCTTATTGGAAATGGAGAGTAATAACATTTCTCCTAATGTCACTGTCTATAATTCTCTGATATATGGGTTGTATAGTTCTGGAAATGGTGAAGATGCAAAAAATGTACTGGAGAAGATGATTGCAGACGGTATTTCGCCCGATGTAGTGACGTTCAATATTATAATTGATAATCTTTGCAGTCAAAGAGAAATAAAACAAGCAAATAACCTTTTAGAGGTGATGACTCGAAAAGGTGTGACTCCTGACTTAATTACTTACAGTACTTTGATCAAAGGCCTCTGTATAGAAGGTAGGATGGATGATGCACGACATGTAATTTCTTTGATGGAAACTCACGGCTGCAAGTGCAATCTCAGGATGTATAACACATTGATAAATGGGTATACCAAAGCCAGGAGGCTTGAGGAGGCACACAATTTGCTTGTTGAGATGGAAGTAAAAGGTTGTTCCCCTGATGTTATAACATATAACACATTGATGTATGGGTATACCAAAGCCGGGAGGCTTGAGGAGGCACATAATTTGCTTCTTGAGATGGAAGTGAAGGGTTGTTCCCCTGATGTTATAACATATTCTACACTGATACAAGGATTTACTCGTCAGAATGAAAGTTCTAGAGTTAAAGAGCTTGTTCAGAAAATGCATGACAAGAAGATATCACTTGACTTAACCACGCAATGTGTTTTATTGGAATGTATCAACAAGGATGAAAATTGCGAGAGTTGGATCAACTCCCTCCCCGATTTCTCTTCACTTCGAAACCCAAAAGATGGCACTCGTTGAAGTACTCTTTATGTAAGCTTATAACCTTGGTTTTGATTCTGCTATATGCTTTAGTTTATCTGCTCATTATGACTCTCCATTCTTTCATGCAGTTATATTCTCATTCTTTTCCTGATTCAAATTTCACAGGAATCCACAGTCGAGAATGTAAGGTTTAGTTTGTCAGCACGTCAGCCTGGCAAGCATAAGTAGTCATTCTTTAGATTTTGCGTTGTGTATCAGGTTAGTATTTTACCTGTTGTATACTCTCTTCATGTTACCATGACCTGATGATCTAAATGAGACAGTGAAGCATTTGCCGGAAGGGATTCAACATGTTAGCTCAGTGCTGTGTTGGATATCTGGATCATCCAAACTGAACCCTAGCAAGATGTTTGTTGACTGCTGTATTTTCTAGTTAACTGGTTGTTTTCATAGCTCAGTGATGTGTTGATATAATTCATCAAAAATCCAGTCAACAACTCAATTCGGCTTAATTATTCATTGCTCAGTGCTTTGTTGATATTTAACACTAAGGTGATATACAAGCTGTAAAAAAATTTGGGGGTATTATTTAAGATTTGGAAGAACTCAGGATATGGCACAAAATTACACTGTTGTTGCAACTTTAGTTCAAATTTTACATACTAATGGTTAAAGTTTTTTGAAAAATGAACTGTTTTAAGATGATATTCTAATAATATTTTTTTATTTTTATAAATTTTTTCCAGGAAAAAAAATCATATTATTACAACTTTAGTTCAAATTTTGTATACAAACGTTTAAATTTTTTTGTTAGTTTAATTCACGTATTTCTTATATTATTTTCAAGTAATGTTTATGAAATACATATCTATTAGTACATTTTTAATACAATATTTGTTAGCTCATTTTTTTTTCAAGAAAATTTTCTTTAAAACTGTTGTATAAACTCACAATTCTAAATCAATCATCAACATTCTGCCGCTTTAGAAACTAAGATTTGGCAGTTGAATGTAACTTTCACAACGTCAATTCATCATAAGTATATAAGCAAGAGAGAGGTGTTGCTTAATTGGGATGATACCAATCTTCATGATAAGTTATTTATCACCACTAGAATAATGTAGAATAAAGCTATCATTATGAAAGTCTTGTTATTTGAATTCTGTGTTTCAAATTTGTTTTTGGCCACATGTATTTTCTAATTTGTGAGTAACTTCAGTTGTAGTACATATGGTGGATTTCTTCTCTTGAAATGCAGCAAGCAGTATTTCTACAAGTTGTACCCATCAACTTCGAGAATTATAGAAAATTGATCTTTGGATCCAAGGGGCGAATTCCAAGCAACAAATCGATTAAATTTAGAAGCCATTGGACCAAAGCTGAGGTTTGCAGGAGCAATAGTGAGCGACAAAGGAGGAGGTTAGTATTGATGAACATGATGGTGAGAATTGAGAAAATATGGAAAATGATTTTGGATGAGAAGAAAGAATGAAAGAAACAAAGTTGATTTCATGGCCGTATGTTTGCTCTGCCCACATATTTTATTTTAACATAGATTGATTTGGATTTTGGTGGTTGTATGTTAAGGGAGGGGTAGTAGGGGATGGTTAAATGAAAAAAATATATCGGAGGTGGATAAATGAAATGCTAAGTAGATAAGAGGTGGTTGTGTGTAATTTATACAAAAACACAATTTTCCTAGATAGGATATATTCTTAACATTTTAGTTTAAGTAAAAGATTAGTTGACGGCAAATTATTAACAAAACAACGACAAAAAGTTCGTTGAATATGGTGAGCACACATCCTTTTTCTGGGTTCCTTCTATTGATTGATTATAGTGAATTTTTGTTAAATGAGTAGTTTTTTATACTTACAAGTAGGTTTTTGTACTGCTATAAACTCATATATACCTCTGAGTGCTTACAAGTAGTTTTTTTGAACTTATAAACATCTGTTAAATGAGTGAACTGTTGAGAGTTGGTAAAAACAGCTTATTGATAGTTAAGAATTGGTAAATTCATGAGTGAACTGTTGAATTCCAGTCTTTGTAAATCAAAGTTTATATTATACTTGTTTCTAGATTTTTATACCCAGTTGCGAATTGGTAAATTCATGATTGAAATGTTGACTTTCAGCCTTGGTAAAACAACTTATTCACAGTTATTTGTTTCTAGATTTTGGTTGTTAAATTACTATCAGTAAGGTTATAGCCACACAAAAAAAAAAAAAAGGTTTTTTGAATCAAGGATACAATGTACAACTTGTGAGTACTTTTGTTTTATAGCGCCAAAGTAATTGTAGCTATAGTTAACTCAATTCAGGATGTAGTGTACAACTTGCCTAGATTAGATGTGTCACAAATAAGAAGGTTTTATTATTTCATATATTTACATGAACTGATCTATCTCTTGATTTATTTTTCTCATAATTCTAGATGGAAGGTCATGTACGAGTAGGGGTGTCAATGGGTCGGATCTGGGACGGACGTACCCTATTCATTCTCATCCCCGTTTAGTACAATGTACCCTGTACTCATCCCCATCCCCGTTCGGGTATGGAGAATTGTCCCCGTCCCTGTCGGATATTCATTCCCATCAGGAAATCCCCGTCCCCGCTTAATTTTTCTTATTTAAATATTTTTTATGGGTTTTCCCCGTAAAAATCTACATCTAAATCCCCGTTTAACTTTTAGGAGTTTGACAAAAATATTAATTCGGATAATAAATGTGAAATTAGAATATAAAATATAAATTTGTTACTTGGTTTAACAATATAAATAAAAAAAGCACAAGAAAAAGAGCACGAAGAAAACTTCATTTTTTTAAAAAATAATACAAATTTGTCAAAGTAAAGTTATTTAGTATATATATTAGGTTTGTTCGTTCAAGTAGTTACGAGACTCATAATACAAAATAGTGTAAACTAAAATAATTATATCTTACTAACATTTAGATTACAATATCAAGATATAATGTTATATTATTTTATCATTTTAATTTTACGGTTTAAAATTTAGGAGGTACCATCAACACATGTATTTATGAGACTAATACACACGTAAAAAAAACACATCTAGTTTGTCATGCATTTGATCATCAGGACTTGATATTTATGACGTAATCAAAAATTTCACGAGGGTGTTATCCTTATGTGATCGAAAACCAAATTAATATAGGCTAGCATTAACTTCTATATAATTTACGCATATAATATACATTTTAATTGAAATGTTATCCTCATGTTTTTCAAAATATACTTTGTGTAAGTTGGAATAAGTATGACACTCTTAAGTCTTAAGGTACAAAAGTGTATATAGTTTAGTAACCTTTAGTTCATGATTACAAGATAAATATCAATTTATATTATATTAATATATATTTTTAATTGAAATGTTAATATATATTTTTAATTGAAATGTTGATAGGGCTTAGTTTGTTGTTTAACCCATTGTCTTTATCCAATTTGTCAAAGCATAGGTATATTGCGTATATATTAAGTTTCGGTCCTCTCAAGTAGGATCGAGACTCGTAGTGCAAACTAAAATAATTTTATCTTACTAACACTTAGATTACGATCTCAAACTAAAGTTTTATATTATTTTATCATTTTAAATTTACGTTTAAGATTTAGGTTGCGCATCAAAACACATATCTGAAAGAGTAAGACACGTAAAAAAACACAACATGTATGTTATATGCATTTGATCATCGTGAAAGAGCAATTTTTTAATTAAACATGAAACTAAAATGAAAGCCTAATACAAATACAACATGTATGTGATATGCATTTGATCATCGTGAAAGAGCAATATTTATGTATGGGATCCCCATCGGGTTACTCGTCGGGGTTCCCCAACGGATTCAGGTTCGAATCGGGGAGCGGGCAAATACCCCTATTCATCCCCATTCCCATCCCGAAGCAGGGAATCAAAAAAAAAATTCATACCTGTTCTCATCCTCACCCCCTCCCATCACGGATAATACCCGCGAATTTC
Organism: Fagopyrum esculentum; assembly: GCA_033239045.1. Classification (NCBI taxonomy): domain Eukaryota; kingdom Viridiplantae; phylum Streptophyta; class Magnoliopsida; order Caryophyllales; family Polygonaceae; genus Fagopyrum; species Fagopyrum esculentum. Next base: position 162,580,738 of record BSUD01000001.1, read on the forward strand.
GGAAAATCCCCGTCCCATTTACACCCCTATCCCAAATGACATAACCAAAACAAGATTGTTGAATTTACCCATATTCACCAATCTGTCACAAATTGAACCATCCATAAGCATAGACTAAAACATGCATTCTAGATCTGTTGGTACGATGACGATGATTGAATTGTTATGGGTTGGTGTTATGACTTATATTCAATTTGTTGTCAGTAGTAAAATAAACTATAATATTTGACTTGTTTGATTAAGTTAACGGATTGAGCAATTCGAGCTAAGTAACTACCCATAGAAAGTTAACACGTCTAGTTATTTTAGGTTTTGTTATATCTGCTCGTTTAGAAATTAAGTTTCAACTAAAACTATAATTGAATTAAGATCAAATAGTAAAAGCATTGACCATAGGTGCCTTGTATCACAAATATAGTATCCACTAAAACGTGGACACTTGACTGATCTGAAACACTCCTATGGAAATAGAATCTAAAACAAAAACTCTTTTACGATCACAAATCTAAAATATAAGTACTAATTCAGGAGTAATTCAACATAAAGAATAATAGATATTCTAGAGACTAATTAACTTGTCTGCTAGAAGCAGACTCTTAATTGCTTTCCTTGTTCCTCTTGCTTGCACGATCATCATTATTACTTGTACTAGAACTCTAGGCGGCGGAGTTCATCTCGTTCTTGTGGATGATGAAGCAGAGATCACCATTAAAGTTACGGAAATACCAAATTTGGATGAAGTCTTCTTCACACAACTTATTCTCTTTGACAAGCTTGTTCCAGTCACCGTTGAGGGAAAACCACCAACTCTTCTCTTCAGTTGCCTTAAAATTCCATTTGGCTAGATTCATGGTACAATTCTTACCGGAAGGATCAAGAACCGTAACCTTGATCTTGTTCTTCTTTCCATTTTGAGTAGTAGCATTGATGAAATCCTCCTCTCCGGAGTTAATTAACCATTATTTATTTGCTTGTATGACGTGGTAAGACGACCATGGTTCGGGCTCACGTCGGTTTTGTGGAGCCTCTTGCACAATATCAGCTTTAGAGTTCCTTCGTCAAACCTCTCCTCGACAGCCAAATCATGGTATCTTGAAGGAAGACCAAATGCATCTGGTGCTAGAGATGCCGATGATTCATCTTGAGCATGTTGGCTGCTGTAGGTTTAGGAACATCCTTGCAAAGTTCGATGACAACTCCAAACAACTTAGTACTTTTTTTTCTAGTTTCTTTACAACTCGACAAACCTTATGATCCGAATCTTGAATCTCTATGGTTGCAATAGAAGTTTTGCTTCAAGATCAGGGAGCAACTTGAAACCACGATTGACTTCCTTACGACCCGAATCGTGAATATCTATGATTGACAGCAATAGAAGCTTTGTTTCAACATCATGGAACAACTTGAAACCATGATTGACTTCAATACAACCCGAATCTTGAATCTATATGGTTGGCGGCAATAGAAGTTTTGTTTCTACGTCGGGGAACAACTTGAAACCATGATTTACGTCCATGATAGATGAAGAATGAATGAGAGAGAGAATATAGGAATTTTTAGTCAGAGTGATCGAATTACCGAATAAGGAGAGGAGAATATACGAGTTATCGTAATTGTAGGTTTCCAATTATGAAGAAAAAGAGGGTCGTTTATGTATATATATATAGATTTGATGAGGGTAAGGGGATGAATAGATATAGTAGGATTCCAATTATCTTAATCGTTTATGATTAAAAAAAAGTATTATCTTTTTAAGAGAATATAAGAATTTTTGTAGATAGAGATTTGACACGCGCTTATGTTTTTATCAAATTTATGTTTTAAAAAAGTATTATTTTTATTACAAAAACTATTCCACGCTATCAAATATTACGGGTGATGTTCAGGTAAGGCACATTATTCTGGTAGGGCCGTGCGGCCGAATGTAGAGCCGACACGTGTTCCGAAATTTTTTTTTCTCCCTCCAAAAACGAGCGGAAGTAATACTATACAATTTATTAAGGAATAGTTCGTAACTTATAAAAGGATTGTTCATGAATTATAATAGAATAGTTCATAGTGCAAAATTTATAAAGGAGTGAAAGTAATAGTTCAAAACTTATTAAGGGATAGTTCATAACTTATAAAAGGTTAGTTCATGAATTATAATACAATAGTTCAAAGTGCAAAATTTATAAAGGATAGTGCATAACTTATAAAATCATAGTTCATGAATTACAATTGAATAGTTCATAACATATAAACGATTAATTTATAAATAATTTGATATAATATATTAAAAAGTAATAGTTCATGGGAATAGTTCAAAGTTTATAAAAGAATAGTGCATAAATTATAACATGGTAGTTCAAAATTTTTTTGATTCGTTTCTAAAAAAATTTAAAAAAAAAATCGAGACACGTGTCGACTATACGTTCAGCCGCATGGTTGTACCCTAATAAATGAACCGTACCTGAACAGTAACCAAAATATTACTTTTTCTTATCAAATTTATGATTAAAAACTGTATTATTCTTTTTAAGAGAAAGTTTCCTACAAAGCTCACAGGGTTGGATTCCGATTATCGTAATCGTTTTGTGGTTATCCTTTAATCATCGTGTTTCTTCTTCGTAGATCTCCATTCTTAATTTATCCACATTTTGTCGTTGATTAAGCTTCTGATTTGTGTTTCCTAGAATAATTTTTTCATGTGAAAAATCTCAGATGATGCAACCAAAACAAGATTGTTGAATTTACACAGATTCAACAATCTATCACAAATTGAATCATCCATAAACACACACTAAAACATCTTTTCTTAATCGTTTTGACTTTACAGAAATATATTATCTTTTTTAAAAAAGTATTATTTTGTCGTTGATTAAACAAAACATATTATCTTTTCAAGGGAATATAAGAATTTATATGAATAGAGATTTGACATGTGCTTATGTTTTTATCAAATTTATGTTTAAAAAAAAGTTTTTTTATTACAAAAACTTCTCTACGCTATCAAATATTACTTGTTTTTATCAAATTTATGATTAAAAATATATATTATCTTTTTAAGGGAAAGTTTCCTACAGATCTAAGAGGGTTGGATTCCAATTATCGTAATTGCTTTGCCTTTATATTTTAATCATCGTGTTTCTTCTTCGTAGATCTCCATTCTTAATCTATTCACATTTTGTCGCTGATTAAGATTCTAATTCGTGTTCCCTGGAATAATTTTTATGATCATAATCGATGCTTATTCATGGCTTCACAAATGAGGTAATCACTAGCCCAACCACATCACTTCTAGTTTTCCTTATCTTGATACTACTATTCAGCTCAACTATCAATTTTCATTCATCTTTTTTAAAAGGGTACCCAATTAGAATCGAAATCACGTTCGTAGCGTCTGAAAAGACCTACCGGATTCTTAATTTGATGCTTGTTTAATTTGTCAACTTATTCATGTAGTTGTGTTTAGAGGTGTGGCCGGTTCAAACCAAACCGCCGAACCGGCGGTTTGTGAACCGGCTCAAACCGCCGGTTTGACCAAACCGGCAGTTTAGGTTTGCCGGTTTGGTTGAACCGGCGGTTCGCGGTTTAGGTTTGGTTCTACACCAAACCTAAACCGCCAGTTAAACCGGCGGTTTGAGCCTTTTTTTATTTTTTTTTAATTTTTTTTTTGGCCAAACCGCCGGTTTAACCGCCGGTTTGAAAAAAAAAGAGACGTTGGCAAAGCCAACGTCTCTTTGCCAAGTTGGCAAGTTGGCAATGCCAACGTCTCTTTCCAACGGCTATTAGAGCCGTTGGAAGTTTAAATTTTTTTTTTTTTTTGTATTATTACTTTAATTAAAAAAAAAATTAATACCCACTATTCCTATAAATACCATACAATTATTTTATTTAAATCACACCAACATTCTCATCTATCTACTACTACACTCAATCTCCATCTCGTATTCTCTTTCTCGTATTCTCGATATTTCGAAATGGCAAACCCGGATTACCCAAGCGACTACGACTTCACTCCGACTCCCACTTTCTTTCCTAGCACACAAGAAAGCGAGACTCAACCGCCGGATTCGGAAATGCCACAAGTTCCACAAGGACCACAAGTTCCACAATGTGAAGGGCCATTCCGACAAGCCCCTCCACCGAAAATGCTCACCTCCGACATATTCACCAAACATTACAACAAGGGTCCGGTGATGGACGATTATTGCCAAGTTTCGTGCAATTATTGTACGAAGGTGTACAAGTGGAAGTCGAAGGACGGATACGGGACTTTGCAAACCCACATGCAAAAGACTCATCTGGAGAAGCTCGGAATATCACAGGGACAAACTCAATTGTCCCACGGGTTTCATCCTCTTCCTCTCAATCTTCTTTATTTAATTATAATCATGTTGATGAATCTTTAGCATTAGTCAACTTAATTGCATCCGAAGTTTTTCCATTTTTTTATGCGGAATCTATTAATGTAAGATAATATAACACTAATTATCTTCAACCGGCTTATAAACCAACTTCTCGTAAACAACCGGGAAACCGGGAAACCGGTTCAAGCCCTTTCCTTTTTTTTTTTCATTTAGTTATATTCAAAATTTCAAATACTAATGTAAAGATGTAATAAAAAAAATTGAATGTATAAAAAATTTAGCTTGCTTTATTTTGTTGTAGAATTGTAGTTAGTAATTTTGTTTACTATGTAATTATTGTACATTGAATTTCAATGTATAAAAAAATTTGGTTTGCTTTGTTGTATACTTGTATAACTTGTAATCTTGTATGTTAGTTAGTCATTTTATTTTAGTTGCTTCTTTCTTTTATTATTATTGAAAGTAATTTCTTTTAGTATGTAATTATTTTATTCAAAAGCTAATGTAATGAAAAAAAATTCAATGTATAAAAAATTTGAGTTTGCTTTCTTTTATTATTGTTAGTAATGTTATTTTAGTTGCTTTCTTTTATTACTTACTAATTCTATTTAAATGCTATTGTAAAAAAAAAAATTCTATGTATAAAATATAAAATTATAAAATATTTTTTAATATATATAAATTATACGTATAATTTTTAATTAATATATAATTATATATTATATTACTTATATATATATATATATATATATATATATATATATATTTTTAAAGTCATGTGCCAACCGCCAAACCTAAACCGCCGGTTCCCAAACCTAAACCGCCGGTTTAGGTTTGGGTCCCATGTCTAGTTGTGTTTGATGGTGGATATAGACAATGATGCCAAGTTTAAGTACATTAGTTACTCTATGCATAGGATTGATATGCTTCGACACTACAAAATTGTTCTTGTGGGTTGTGGTTGTGTTTGATGATGTTAATGTCCCTTGCAAGGCCGCAACAGAGGAAGATCGTCACAAGCATGATACTTGCAATTGTTGTTTGCATAGGGGTGTCAATGGGTCGTATTTGGGGCAGGTAGTACCCTATTCATCCTCATTCCCGATTATACTCTCGTCTCTTCCCCGTTTGGGTATTGAGAATTTTCCTCATCTCCGTCCCCATTGGATATTCGTCCCCATCGGGGTATCTCTTCCCCGTTTAATTTCTCCATTTTAAAATTTATGGGTTTCCCCGTAAAATCTCCATCCCCATCCCATTTAACTTTTACGAGTTTGACAAAAATATTAAATCGGATAATAAATGTAAAATTAGACCATAAAATACAAAATTGTTACTTTATTTAACTATATTAATAAAAAAACACGTGAAAAAAAGAAGAAGAAAACTTCTTTTTTTTTAAAAATAATACAAATTTGTCAAAGTAAAGTTATACCATGCATATCTTAGGTTTCGTTTGTTCCTATAAGATCGAGACTTGTAGTACAAAATAGTGTAAACTAAAAATAAGGATTTTTCCTCTTGGTGCCATCAAGGTTTAGACTTTTCCTCTTGGTATCCACTAAGTTTCAAAATTTCTCTTGGTGCCCTCAAGGTTTCATTTGTTTCCTCTTTATACCCATTTTTAATATTTTACATTAAAAATCATTAAAAAATTATTAAAAAAATTAAGTTTAAAAAATAGATTATGAACTTAATTAATAAATTTATAATAAACATAGTTTTTTCATTTTTTGAAATAAATATATTTTTTTTATTTTCGAATTAAAATATATTTTTACTTTTTACTTTCATTTTAAAAAATATATATAATTTATGCTAATAATATTTATTAAAAAAATTAAAAAATAATATTTTTAAATTTTTTTTAAGAGTCCATAAAATTAAACATATAGTATTTTTTAAGTTAACTTTTTATAATTTATATTAATTAGAAAATAAAAAAAATTTGTGTTAATTTATTATTTTTTATAATATAATTTTCCAAAATCTTAAAAATTAAAAAATTATAAAAAAATTTTCGAATTAATATAAATTATATAAAATTTAAATTCAAAATAAAATTTTTTTATTATATTTTAATTCTCTAGACTCTTAATAAAGTTTCAAAAAATGTTTTTTATTTAATTTTATATATATTTTTTAAATCGAAAATAAAAAGTAAAAAAATATTTTAATTCAAAAATAAAAATATATTTATTTCAAAAAATAAAAAAATATATATATAAAAACTATATCTATTATAAATTTATTAATTAAATTTAATAAGGTCATAATCTATTTAAAATTTATATTTCTAATTTTTTAATAAATTTTAATATAATATATTAAGAATGGGTATAAAAAGGAAACAAATGAAACCTTGAGGGCACCAAGAGGAAATTTGAAACTTAGTGGATACCAGGAGGAAAAGTTCAAACCTTGATGGCACCAAGAGGAAAAATCCTAAAAATAACTATATGTTACTAACATTTCGATTACAATCTCGAGATAAAATGTTATATTATTTTATCATTTTAAGTTTTACTGTTCAAGATTTAGATTGCACCACAAAAATATGTATTTGAGAGACTAATACACATGTAACAAACACAACATATAGTTTGTCATGCATTTTATCATCATGATTTGACAATTATGACGTATTCAAAAATTTATAAGGGTGTTATCCTTATATGATCGAAAATCAAATTAATATAGGTTAGCATTAAATCATTAACATGTATATAATTTACGCATATAATATACATTTAATTGAAATATTATCCTCACATTTTTCAAGATATACCTATAATTGTATGTACGAAACTTAATATATACACAATATACCTATACTTTGTGTAAGTACAAAAGTGTATATAGTTTACTAACATTTATTTCATGATTACAAGATACATGTCAATTTATAGAAATAATTAGAGAAAGAGGACCCCAAAAATTTGCATTTTGTGAAATGGATCTCTATTAAGCTAACTAGATAAAATAGGTCTGTAAAATATAAAGTAGGACATCGTTTGAAAGAATTGAAATAATGATGTTGTAAGCTTTTTTTCAGATGATTTGATGTTCACTTTTTGTCAAAAAAAAAACTAATTCCTGGTTAATATCCGCTTGAAAGATTCAACTGCCTTTCTTATTCCAAAAAAGTGTCGCCCTCTCTTTCCTTCGTTCCCTCTGAAGCCGTCGCCATCTCCAAACAGTAACAAACCTCTCCTTCCTTCGCAGTCTTCCTCTTCCTCCGCTGAAGTCGGCGCCCACTTCTTCTTCCTCCCCTGAAGCCGGCGCCCTATTCTTCAATCTTACCCAAATACCGTCACCATCTCCAAACAGTGTCGCCCTCTCCTTCCTTCGCACTCTTCTTCTTCATCCGCTAAAGCCGTCATGCACTTCTTCTTCCTCCCCTGAAGTCGTCGCCCTATTCTTCAATCTTACCCACACCGCCCCTCTTCTTCTTCCTCCCCACAACATGTGCCCTCTTCTTCCTCCCCTGAAACCGCTTGGGAACTTTGCTTTAGTGGCGGATCTCCCTTCCACGTCTGCTCAGATTCCGGTGCCCTCTTACAATCTAGGATTTATGCATGCTGTTATTGAGGCAGAGGAGCGTAGGATGGCCGGCGAGACTTCGATGGCGGATGAAGCTAGGGTTTCCGTTGATACTAGGGCCCCCGAGTCCGGCGAGGCTACAGTTCGTGAGGAGCCTAGAGTGTTCGAGTATGCCATTGATGAGGAATTGGTAAGTACGTATTGCTTTGAATTGAGTAATGTGTGAGCACTCTAGGTATGTATTGCTTTGAATTTTTTTAGTAAATTGAGTATATGTGTATTGTTTTGGGTACGTATTGCTTTGAATTGACTCTGGGTATGTATTTGCTTTGAATTGGTAAGTCGTACTTTGGGTATGTATTGCTTTGAATTGAGGAATGTGTGAGCACTCTAGGTATGTATTGGTTTGAATTTTTTAGTAAATTGACTATATGTATTGCTTTGGGTATGTATTGCTTTGAATTGGTTAGTCGTACTTTGGGTATGTATTGCTTTGAATTAAGGAATGTGTGACCACTCTAGGTATGTATTGGTTTGAATTGTTGAGTAAATTGAGTATATGTATTGATTTGGGTATGTATTGCTTTGAATTGACTCTGGGTATGTATTGCTTTGAATTGGTAAGTCGTACTTTGGGTATGTATTGCTTTGTATTGAGGAATTTGTAAGTCGCACTTTGGGTATGAAGCTAGGGTTACTTAATGTCTGCATTTTCTGGGTATTGCTTTCAATTGAGTATATGTATTGCTTTAAGTGTATTGCGGGCTTTAGAAATGATTAGTAAGGGTTGATTGTTTCGTAAATTGGGTATGTATTTTTTCTCCCGTATTTCGGTATAGTTGCATATTGACTGATATTGGGTATGTCATTCAAGATCGGAATGTTGACGTTGCTACCCAACCTTACTCTGAACAACAATCCCAATAAGTTTCGATAATTATTGTCGTTACCATTCCACTTTTAGTAGTTGTATATATGTTATTATTAAACATTTACTAATATTGGTGGAAAAACAGTTTAACTATAGGTGGGAGGACAATCCTGCGTTGGAGTCCGCACGGATTAATAACAACTCCAGGATGACCTTGATACCCACAATAAAAGATGCATTGTCAAAGGATGACAAACAACGCTTCAATCAGTGAGTCTTCAAAGATATAATCAATATGAGTACAATGCTCAACCTATCAAACCAACTTATCCATTTCTTGCTCCTTCGGGAGGTGAAGACTAAAAGGATTAGAAGTATGTGGTTTGGGATTAACAACTGTATGATTAGATTTGGTCTCCAAGAGTTTAGTGATATAACTAGTTTGAACTGTGGAGATGGTGAGGAGGAGAAAGAAGAACATGTTGAGATGGAGGAGGTTTTTGGTTTCCCCTCTTGCTCAATTGAGGAGTTTGAAGCTCGCTTTTTGGAAGAGCCGAAAGATTCAGAAAAGAAATACAAGATGGTGCTTGTGCTCTTTGTGGAGGCGGTCCTTCTTGGCAATTACAAGCGGCTGAAGGTATCAACTACAATATTGAGTTTGGTGGCTAATGAACTAAAGTTCAACACATATGCATGGAGTCGTTTAGCATTTGAGCATACCCGACACTCCTTAAGGAACTGTAAGCCGGCAAAGGAGAGGCGTACATGCACATATCATATCAGTGGATGGCCGCTGGCGTTGCAGGTGAATATTTGTTTGAATATTATCTTTTATCCTTTTAACCATTGTATGAAAGTTATCCAACTTCAGTTTTATATATTACCCAACCTCGGTAGTTTTACATATTACCCAACCTTGGCATTTAGTGGTATGAAATTGCTAATAGTTTTATATATTACCCAACTTCAGTAGTTTTACATATAACCCAACTTTTGCATATTGTTGGGTAATCTATAGCATACCCAATAATGATATATTATGTAATTTGCGTTTTTGTAGATTCACATATGCAACTCCATTCTCAAACTTGGGCAAGCTCTGGTGAAGGTTGTTTTCACGGATGCATCACCATTGTGCTTGAAGTTTGCATCGCTGGCCTCAACAAGGGCAAGCTTAAGCTATCAAAAGATTAAGAACATAGTGTCCACACTCAATGACGATGACATTGTCACATTTCCTGCATGTGAGGAAGAAGGATTATTTCAAGATGATAAGGACTGGTGGCCCAATGAGGAGCTTGATGATTTCTTTGTGGAAGTTTTGTTTTATACTGAATTTAAGAATGTTAAAATTCTAAATTTTTCAGCTGAGGTTGCTTCCCCCAAACAACAGGATAAGGGAGAGAAGGATAAGGGAGGGAAAGTGAAAACGAAATCCAAAATTCAGGATGAAGGTACGAAAGGGAAGAAAAGGAAAGTTGCTACTGTTGAAGAGAAGTCTGACTCTGATGACTTCATGGAGTCTAGTCGCTCATTGTTTTTAAGGTCTCGTACCGTGAAATCATCTAAGAAGGTGCCACCAGTGAAGAAATGTAGAGTGGACAAGGATACTGGGTAAGGAAAACAAAATTATTTTTATTAAACAACATTTCTAATTGGTATGATAGTTTGATATTATGTTTAGTACTTGATTCTTCCTACCTTGGTTTTAGTATTGTATGTACTGGATATTGGTGGGGTATGGTGTGTTGTTTGTGTATGAGTTGTTCTTTGGTTATGTTATGATTTGGATGATTCCAGAAGCAAGGAAAAAGGTAAAGGTCAGAAGCGGTCTGATTTGAAGAGACATTGCATTTCAAAGTTTTATAGTAGCAAGAGAAGGGCGAGAGAGGAAGCTGTTGTTGGAAAAACACTGTTGCCGGGTGTTATATTGTCAATGAAAATTCTTGAAAAAGAAGTAAATGTAGGAGACGTTGCCAATCAAACATCTGTTGCTGTAGAGATGTAAGTACTTTATTTGGGTATGAAATTTTTTTGGGTATGTTGTTGGTTAAGTTTTTGTTGGATATTGTTTGACGATTGTTTTTTGGGTATGATGTGTTGTTTGGGTATGTCATGCTTTCCTTTTAGGGATGATGGGAAGAATGACACGGTAACACCGTCGGAGGGTGTTCATGATATAAATGAAGAAAGAGAGGTTGGACAAGAAATAAATGTAGGAGACGATGCCAATCAAACATCTGCTGATGTAGACATGTAAGTACTTTAATTGGGTATTGGTTATGAAGTTTTTATTGGGTATGATGTGGTCTTTGGGTATCTTATGATTTGTACGATTGTCATGCTTTCCTTTTAGGGATTTTGGTAAGCAGGACAATGTAACACCGTTGGAGGGTGTTCAGGATGGCAATGAAATAATGTTTGAACAAGAAGATGTAGATGCAGGAGGGGATACAAATCAACCGCCTGCTGGTGTAGAAGAGTAAGTACTCTTATATTGGGTAACTTTAATTGGGTATTGGTTATGAAGTTTTTTGTGTATGATCTGTTATTTGGGTATGTTATGCTTTGTACAATTGTCATCCTTTTCTTTTAGAGATTCTGGTAAGAAGGACAATGTAACACCGTTAGAGGGTGTTCAGGATGGCAATGAAAGAATGGTTGAACAAGAAGATATAAATGCAGGAGACGATGCAAATCAACCGCCTGCTGGTGTAGACCTGCAAGTACTCCTATATTGGGTAACGTATACAATCATTTTTTGTTATGATTATTGTTAACATTGTTGGGTATGATGTACTTACCCGACTGTATCTATTTTGTGTAACTTTTATTGGGTAGCTTATACAATGATTTTTTGGTTTATGTATGTACTAAATGTTGTTGCAATGAATCTGTTATTCAATGTAGACGGTCGGAAGTTTACCCCAGTTGGGTAACTTTGTTACTGGATAAAGTTGTGGGCTTACAAAAGACAAGTCGGGATTTAGTATTACAGGTTCACAATCAGGGAGAAAGTATTAAAGAGTTTATGAACCTGTCGAGGAAAGCGGGCGTAATGCACGATCACGTGGAAAGTCAACTAAATAGGACAAACTCAAGGTTGAACAAGGGCATTGACTGCATGAAGAGCGATCCCATAATCCAAAAGGCGAAAGATGGAAGTCAAAAAGATGATATTGTTTACGAAGTCGTGTCGGAGGATGTTCCATCAAAAGATTATGACCAAAAGATGGAGGGAGAGGCCGCTGAGGTATCCGCAACTTTATGATTGTTGGTTATGACTATTGTTAACATTATTGGGTATGATGTACTTACCCAACTGTATCTATTTTGTGTAACTTTTTGCTTACTATTAGGAAGAAACGTTTGTACCATCAGAGACCAAAAATCTTCCCAAAAGTACAACTGAAGTACTTGAGGGAAAGGCCGCTGAGGTAAATGCCGCAAATGCCACTGAGGTAACATTATTATTTAAGATTTTGCTTTATTTGGACATATGTTGTATATTGGGTATGTTACAGTACTGTTGGAGTATATTTAAGGTTTTGCTCAATTTGGACATGTGTGTTACATTGGGTATGCTATAGTAGTGTTGGATCATATGGATATTTGCTTACCCAATTATACGCATACTTAGTTACATTTTGGGTATGATAGTGTTGAGTTATTTGGATTATATGGATATGTACTTACCCAATTGTATAGTAGTGTTGGATTATGTGGATTATATGGATAATCGTACATAACCCCTTTTTATATAAGGATATGTGATTACCCAATTGTATGCTTACCCAATTATACACGTACCCAATTTTATGCAAACTAAGTTACGTTTTGGGTATGACAGTTTGCTTATCTATTTTCTGTAAAAAAAATTTACTATTAGGAAGAAACGTCTGTACCATCGAAGACCATGAACTTGGGAAAAAGTACAACTAAAGTAGTTGAGGGAAAGGACGCTGAGGTATCTGTTTTATGATTGTTGGTTTATGATCTTTTTTTATTTTAAGTTGGGTATGATATATTTAAACTAATAGATATTTTAATGTGTGAACTAGCATGTGAAGGAGGACGATGTACTAGGAGAGGGAAATGCCGCAAATGCCGTTGATGTAACATTATTATTTAAGGTTTTGCTTAATTTGGACGTGTGGTTTATATTGGGTATGCCATAGTAGTGTTGGATTATATGGATATGTGCTTACCCAATTGTATGGATATGATAGTGTTTGATTATATAGATATGTGCTTACCCAATTTTTATGCTTACCCAATTGTATGCATACGTAGTTACATTTTGGGTAGGATAGTGTTGAGTTATTTGGATTATATGGATATGTGTATATTAGTGTTGGATTATATGGATATGTGCTTACCCAAATATAGGGATTATATGGATATGAGTGTAGTAGTGTTGGATTAGATGGATTTGTGATTACCGAATTAATAATCATTTAACTAACAAGTGCTTAAATATGTGAACTACTGCTCTAAGAATGATGGAGTCAGACGGCCAGTTGGGAAACGTCTACGCAAACCATCAAACTAGGTCAAATCCCCATATAGGCCAACACTGTCCATACCGAAGGTTCCCAAAAACAGCAACTTGGTCAAGAAAGAGAGGTTGGAGATGAACATTTGGTACATGGCCCAGAAAAGTTGCTCTGTTATCATTGGACTGAACATAATTGCACACGGGACCATTTCAAGGTGTTGCTGAACAGAACAGGATGGCTTACCGGAGACGTAAGTGTTTAGTAACAGATTTTGCTTACCTATTATTTATATTGTTTGTCTAATTGTCATGTCTAATATCTTCTACCTTCTTTTTGAACTAGATAATGACCGAATTAGTTATGCATCTTTGCAAAGGGGTTAGAGATGAGCCCAGGAAACTCCGACAAGTCACTATTTGGCCATGTGAGATCGGGCGCCATTTCAGCATGAAGGAGTTTGACAAGTTCCGGGCAACAGAAGATGCTTACGTGTTCCACAAAGATCTCCTAGACTACGCTTTTGGAGCTGAACCATGTATATTTCCAAGCGATATGTCAGGTATTGATGTTATTTACATGCCCTTCAGCATTAGCAACAAACATTGGGTAGTATTGAAGGTTGACTTCACGACATGGACCGTCGTTGGTTGTGACTCCATACTTGCGTTCATGCCTGGCCAAAAGTTATATCTCCACATTCAAGCGTTTATGCACATGATACCCAAGTTGTTTAGTCTACACAAAGAAACTCTTTACAAGAAGTGGCATAACCGACTAAACAGTCATTTGGGACTTACTAGGATGACGGAGGAAAAAGTCCCGCAGAACCACGAGAGGTAACTATAAATGATCATACCCAAACATAATTGTATAGTAATAGAATTAAATGGAATAAAATTTTAACCGTACATGTCCCCTTTGTTTGCAGTGGTAGTTGTGGTGTGTTTGCTATCAAACACATTCATATCTGGTTGTTGACCATGACTTAACCTCGGTATGTAAAGAGAATATTCCAGCTATGAGAGAGGAACTAGCTATGGTCCTATTCAAAAGGCAGTGGAGAAGGCCTTTTAAGTTTTAGAATTTCATTGGGTGATGGTTAATCATTTGGGGCATTGCAAATTACTTTGACTTTGTAAAACTTTGTGGTAAAACTTTGGGCCTGACCTAACAGCATTAAGCATGTCCTTGGGTAAGGTTTAGTGTTTTGGCTATGTCCTGAACTTGGTGTTAAGACTTCTGTTGGAATGTTAACATACTTTTGGTTACAAAACTGGTTTGCTATTTTTTGGGTATGTTATTTGTTGGTGTTAAATTTGATGACGATTTGTATGCATTTATGGTTATATGCATGTCCTTGGGTAAGTTTGTAATGTTGACACACTTTTGGGCATGCCCAAACAGTATTATGCATGTCCTTGGGTAAGGTTTAGCGTTTCGGTTATGTCCTGAACTTGGTGTAAAAACTTGTGTTGCAATGTTAACACAGTTTTGGTTAACAAATATGGGCTACTATTTTTTGGGTATGTTATTTGTTGGTGTTAAACTTATGGAGATTTATGTTTGATTACCCCAAAACATATCAATCTTTACAAAACACTTACCCAATAATATTCAGCTATATCTGCAAAAACACTTACCCTTTACCAAAGCAAAACGTGAGTATGTCGATTTGTATGCATTTTGGGTAATAACCACGTACATACCCAACAAGAGCAAGAGACCAAAAAACTATATTATGATCATCAAATGAAATCTTACCCAAAATATTGCCGCACCATATTCATTAAAACTTACTCCCCAATAGATGAAAGGAATAACATAGTCATACCAAAATACAAACCGCATTACCTTCATTCAAACTTCTCAATAGATGTGTCACATGCACATTAACTGGAAACAAAGTATGAATGGTACCATTGTGTGATACCCAAAAAATCATAAAAAGCATTGTAAACTAGGATACCCAAAAAAAAACATAACAACCATCCTTTTAACACTTGCTAACAATGAGTTGGTTCCGACATGTTTTCTTGTTATGCCCTAACATTCCACAACACACACATTTTGTCTTCTTCCCATCCCCGGACCCACGTATCCTAGCTTTTGCTAACCTTCCACGTCTTTTCTTCTTAGTCGGAGGATTGCATTCAATGACCTCAATGCATGAAGGAACGTCATAATCAATTGATCCAAAACTGGGTATATAATTTCCTCATATGCCCTCCATCAAGCATCAACATTGTAATATGCACTTACCAATGTCGCAAGATTAATTTCAAGTGTCTTTGTAACAGTTATGACATGCACACAAGGTATCTCCGCGATTTCAAACTCCTTGCGTGTACATGTTCGATCTACTACACTGACAGGTTCATCTTCATCTCCCCACTTCACTTGATACAACATTCTTTCACTATCTAGAATGTAACAAGCATACCTTATTGCATCAACATACTTCTTTTGGATGATTCCTTCGATCTTTGGGGTGGCTAAATCTTTGCTTAGTTGTGCCTTTTCCCTTCGCTGAGTGAACCACCTACTCATAACTTTTCGTGTCTCATCCACTAACGCAAGGACCGGATACTCCCTCGCGTCGAGCATGACCCTATTTATAGTTTCCGCATTGTTGCTCGTCATGATGTTATACCTCTTCACGGGTGAATAAGCACGTGACCATGTTTTAAACCCAACATCTGTAAGAAGTTGCCCAATTTTTTATTTCTCCTACAAAGATAAACTCCAGAATTAGTTTTTATTACCCAAACCTTAAAGAGATACCCAATATTATTATTACCCAAAGTAGAAACCTTACCCCATCAATGATGCCGAAAAGCTTCAAATTAACACTTATCTTTCTTGTAACACTTAGCAGCGTCTTCGAACATTTGTTGGATCCTTTTATCCGTTGATCTCTTCTTGATATTTTGCTTTAGATGGTACATGCAAACACCATGGTGAGAATTGGGGAAGTTCATCGCTATGGCTTTCTTGATGGACCTGTGTCTATCAGATACGAACAGCTGATATGTTCTATCTGCAACACACCTTCTCAAATTTGTGAAGAAGAAATCCGACGCATCATCATTTTCACCATCAACTATGGCATAGGTGAGGGGATAAATCTGTTGATTCGCATCTTGACAAGTTGCGACTAACAAAACACCACCGTATTTTCCCTTTAGAAATGTACCATCAACCAAAATGACCTACACATGTTTCCATGTGAAAAACGTTATTGCGTCATACCCAATTCACGATTATGACATACCAAGTTCACGATTATGACATACCCAATGTTATAAAACTGTACCAATCATATTAATAACTTACCCAATATTATCCATGAACATACACAACATGTGGTAAATGTAAAAAATAACCTTTCTCAAAGCCTCATAGCCTCTGATTGATTGCCCGAAAGCAAAGAAAATAAATTTGAACTTCGAATCCTGATTAATGTTCAAAGCAACGACGCTCCCCACATTTGCATCACGCAACTTCTGTATATAAGCCGGAACACCTTTATAGTTTTCCTCAAAACTTCCCCTCACCATTTCCTTCACAGTTTCCACCGATTTTCAACATACCCAATATGATGCCTTAATTTGGTGTTGGTTCTTTAACACCCTTAAGGGTGTTAAACACAATATGTTATGTGTATGTAGTTTGTAACCATTATACAATATTACTTATATATCTCCCAACAATGACGGTGACGGAAGCTTTTCTACGATTACACCTCCTTGTTTCAAAAGAGCACGTGCGTATGTTGATGTACTTTGTCATGGTGAAATCTCTTGACTTGCCCAACATAGATAAACGAGCTCTCCATTTGCATTCTTTATCCTCACATCTAGCAAGCACACCCGGCTTCTTGGACTTTTCTATCTTGTATTGAGAACATTTATAGATTGCATTCAGATCCAATGCAACTTTCAACTCCTTTTTACTTTTATAAGTGTGCCCAATTTTAAGTTCCCACCTTTGTTGAAGAGTCTCAACACAATCAATCCTTGAACTTTGCTCCGGATCCTCTTCATTTGGGTAACCAATAGCACCATACCCACGATTTAATATTATACTACCCCTTGCAGCTCCTTCATTCAATCAGGACATTGTTGCTTGCTCATCATAAACTATTATGCTCGAATTAGCCATACCGTTTGTAGTTATCACTGTTTCTTCAATATGGCGTTTCTCTCTCATTGTAACACACATTGGGATGTTCCATGATATATTACCCAAGTTGTTTGTATTTACAAACATTTCAAAATCTTCCCAACTTTCAATGTCAAACGGGTGCAAAGATGGATTTATAGTGTTTCCATAAGTCAACGTAATATCATGTTTATACAAGCACAAATTAAATCTTGACCCTATTAACCTCCTTAAGTCATCCATTGTTGATCCTTTCTTCATAATTATGTGCTTGTTGTGGACATTCCCAACATACCTCCAACACTCATCAACACAAACCCAATCTCCACCCGCATAAACCGCATATTGTAAAGTTTTCATCCCTGTTAACAAAAAGCCAATGTTAGTACACATAGAAACAAACACAACTCTAACTCTTACTTACCCAAAAATAGATTATCCAAGAAATTTGAAATTACCCAGGAAGTTTGAGTGTTTTAGATTCACAAAAACAAGAGATAAGAAGTTTCAGATTAACCAGCAATAGATTATTCAGGAAGTTTGAGATTACCCAGAAATAGAAACAAACACTGCTTACCCAGAAATAAAAACAAACACTGCTTACCCAGAAATAAAAACAAACACTGCTTACCCAGAAATGGAACAGGGAAATATAAGCAGTCCAGATTCCGGTGAAGAAGCTCGATCAACAAGAGGACAATCTTGCGTTTGAGTGGAAGAAGAAGAAGAAACATGCATACATTACCCACTTTTTTTTACGTTTCAAGGGAAGAAGAAGGGTCATGAGTTTGCTTATAAATAGAGAAGAAGAAGGACTGAATTTATTGGGTTGTTTATTTCATCCAACATATCCATCAACAATGTCACCCATCAAATCAGATGGATACCCACTTTTTTTACTTTTTCTAATTTTATTTACAATATAGGAGCCCATTTTTTAAAGAAAGAATTGAGAGGCCCTAATTTCAAACTTAATAGTGTAAAAGGCCTACATTAGACATGGGACCCAAACCTAAACCGGCGGTTTAGGTTTGGGAACCAGCGGTTGGCCAAACCTAAACCTAAACCGGCCGATCCCGAACCGCCGGTTTAACCTAAACCGGCGGTTTGCCAAACCGCCGGTTTGGCGGTTTGGCACATGACTTTAAAAATAAATAAATAAATAAATATATAAGTAATATAATATATTATTATATATTAATTAAAAATTATACATATAATTTATATATATTAAAAAATATTTTTATAATTTTATATTTTACACATAGAATTTTTTTTTTTTACAATAGCATTTAAATAGAATTAGTAAGTAATAAAAGAAAGCAACTAAAATAACATTACTAACAATAATAAAAGAAAGCAAACTCAAATTTTTTATACATTGAATTTTTTTTCATTACATTAGCTTTTGAATAAAATAATTACATACTAAAAGAAATTACTAACAATAATAAAAGAAAGAAGCAACTAAAATAAAATGACTAACTAACATACAAGATTACAAGTTATACAAGTATACAACAAAGCAAACCAAATTTTTTTATACATTGAAATTCACTGTATAATAATTACATAGTAAACAAAATTACTAACTACAATTCTACAATAAAATAAAGCAAGCTAAATTTTTTATACATTCAATTTTTTTTATTACATCTTTACATTAGTATTTGAAATTTTGAATATAACTAAATGAAAAAAAAAAAAAAAAAGGAAAGGGCTTGAACCGGTTTCCCGGTTGTTTACGAGAAGTTGGTTTATAAGCCGGTTGAAGATAATTAGTGTTATATTCTCTTACATTAATAGATTCCGCATAAGAAAATGGAAAAGCTTCGGATGCAATTAAGTTGGCTAATGTTAAAGATTCATCAACATGATTATAATTAAATAAAGAAGATTGAGAGGAAGAGGATGCAAACCCGTGGGACAATTGAGTTTGTCCCCGTGATATTCCGAGCTTCTCCGGATGAGTCTTTTGCATGTGGGTTTGCAAAGTCCCGTATCCGCCCTTCGACTTCCACTTGTACACCTTCGTACAATAATTGCACGAAACTTGGCAATAATCGTCCATCACCGGACCCTTGTTGTAATGTTTGGTGAATATGTCGGAGGTGAGCATTTTCGGTGGAGGGGCTTGTCGGAATGGCCCTTCACCTTGTGGAACGTGTGGTCCTTGTGGAACTTGTGGCATTTCCGAATCCGGTGGTTGAGTCTCGCTTTCTTGTGTGCTAGGAAAGAAAGTGGGAGTCGGAGTGAAGTCGTAGTCGCTTGGGTAATCCGGGTTTGCCATTTCGAAAGATCGAGAATACGAGAAAGAGAATACGAGATGGAGATTGAGAGTAGTAGTAGATATATGAGAATGTTGGTGTGATTTAAATGAAATAATTGTATGGTATTTATAGGATTAGTGGGTATTAATTTTTTTTTTAATTAAAGTAATAATACAAAACAAAAAAAATAAAAAAATAAATAAAAAAATTTAAACTTCCAACGGCTCTAATAGCCGTTGGAAAGAGACGTTGGCATTGCCAACTTGGCAAAGAGACGTTGGCAAAGCCAACGTCTCTTTTTTTTGCCAAACCGGCGGTTTAACCGCCGGTTTGGCCAAAAAAAAAAAATAAATAAATAAATAAGGCTCAAACCGGCGGTTAACCACCGGTTTGAACCGTCGGTTTAGGTTTGGTGTAGAACCAAACCTAAACCTAAACCGCGAACCGCCGGTTCAACCAAACCGGCAAACCTAAACCGCCGGTTTGGTCAAACCGGCGGTTTGAGCCGGTTCACAAACCGCCGGTTCGGCGGTTTGGTTTGAACCGGCCACACCTCTAGCCTACATTGCCAAATCTTCCCAATTTATATTATATTAATATACATTTTTAATTGAAATGTTGATGTGACTTAGTTTGTTGTTTAATGCATCACCTTATCCAATTTGTCAAAGTATAGGTATATTGTTTGTATATTAAGTTTTGTTTGTTCAAGTAGGATCGAAACTCGTAGTACAAACTAGTGTAAACTAAAATAAATTTATCTTACTAACATTTAAATTACGATCTCAAGATAAATGGTTATATTATTTTATTATTTTAATTTTACGGTTTAGGATTTAGGTTGCACATCAAAACACGTATCTGAGAGAGTAAGACACATAAAAAATCACAACATGTAGTGTGATGTGCATTTGATCATCGTGATTTGACGTTCCCAACATATCAAAAACTTCACGAGATGCTATTCTCATATTATCAAAAATCAAATTAATATACGTTAGTACTAACATGATTTACACATATAATTATCAAATTAATATTTAATGTTAAAATACATTTTGTTTTAGTAAGAATGAGTAGTTTAAAGTACAAAAGTTTATATAGTTTTAATTTTAGTAATCATCGGCAATTTTTAAATTAAACATGAAAACCACAATAAAAGTCTAATATAAATACAATTTGCTTCTTTATATATCCTCGACAGATCCCTGTCGGCGTTTCCCAGCGTGTTTAGGTTCGAATCGGGGAGCGGGACGGACACCCCTATCTTCATTCTCATCCTCAAGCAGGGAATCTAAATTTTTCCCATCCCATCCCCGTTTAAAATCCTCGTCCCATGACGGATAATACTCACAAATTTCAAAGAATCTCCATCCTATTTATACGAGAAAGAAGTGAGAAATGAAGATGGTCGATAAAATTTTGGTAATATTTTCTAATAGCTGAATCTGTTTTGCTGTTCTTCTATTTGTTGGCATTCCTAACTTCTATTTTTGCTGAGATTTGTATTGATCTGTGTTTCTGTTTTGTGCTGATTTTTTTTTCTTGTGATTGCTAACCCAAATTTTAGAGCTACAATTATTGGTTAAAAGTTATTATATTACTAGAACCTTTGTACTTGTCATTGAGTTATCCTATTACTTTAGTTTAATCCAATACTATCTGTCCCATTATATACTTTATTTCTAGAGATGCAACTAAACTGTTTTGGTAGCTCTTTGTACACATGTTCTGCATTATTTTTGTTTTAGTTCATTTGCGCCCCCAGATAAACAAAAGCTATGCCATTAATTAATAAATAAATAAAAGTTGAACCCATGGGCTTGAATCTTTGAGGTGTACTATTAGTCAATCATCGTGAATAAATAAAAAAGATGAACCCAATTTTTGAACCACCGCGTACAATGAGCCAAAAAGCTCTCCACTGTTTCAAACCCTAGCCGCCACATAAACAAAACCATACGGCTCGATCCAGCCCTCACCAACGAGGACCTCAAGCCCGACCTACGATCCTTCTCCGACTGGGAGATGGCCAGTTTCTGGTTCGGTCTTTTCTGCAACCTCGCCGGAACCTCGTCAACGTAGGCTTGTCCTGGTAGCGGGGATTCGCCACCGTGGTCTACGCCAACCTCATCCTTCTTGTCCCGCTCTTCCTTACGGGCGAGTCATCTTGGCGGCCTATATAAACGGTTCTGTATTATATCAATCCATAAGCAAACAAATAAACTCATCTTCTCCACACATCCGAATCAATTCATATCCTCCTCTACAAGTTTTCTTTCTGGATCGGCAATTTTTGCATCCATCGGAGTATGGGGAATAAATCGAGCGGGCTAACCCGGTCACCGAACTCCGGCGACCGTAAGCAAGACGACATGAAGGAGAAGAAGTTTGAGCTTGCTGCTTCACCGTCACCATCGGCCGGGAACAACACAAGCTAATTGGTTCTGTAGCTGTCGCTCGCATACCCGGTGTAGCGCTTCTTACCAAAAGCATTCTACTGTACATACCCGGCGTATCGCCTCTCCGTCCTCGTCGATTACGGTTGGCACGGCTCCGTATAGGCGGCGAAGCTCAAGCTGTTAAGTCTAAAAGCTTGCTGGGTTGCCAAACCCTATCCGCCACAAGCGGAAACAAAATCAAAGTTTATTTTTTCACGAAAGTGCTCAAATCGGTCAAGCTGTTGATCCGATATTAACAAAATTGATGATAATTGTTACAAATTCACTACAACTAGTTTTGTTTTCACAAAACTTTGCGTACTCCATGTTAACTATCTAAGGTGCTTCTTATTGTGCACAAACTCAAGCTTTAGGACCCGCTTCTTTTTCCGAAAAACGGAATTTGGATCTTCGTGTCTTGATTGAAATGGACTCAGTTTGCTCCCAAGTTTTTCCGTTGGATAATATTAGACCCGAAGAACCAAACAAACTAATTAGTAAGATAAGACCCTGCAGTTATCAATGGTGTGTGACCCGATTCAATAAGAGGACTAATGATTCCGATCTCATAATCTAGACCTATTAATTCCAATCCCGCAACCTAACAACTTCATTCTCAACTTCATTCCGATCTCATAAGCTAAGGTTCAAACCTCAACCATGTTCTTTACAAAGGTACTTTGTTGTTAATCAACGTGTTATTTAACCTCTTTAACAAATTTCTCCTTACAAATCTTTTAATCTTTAAACCATCAAGTTATACACGTGCATATGCCATGATACCCGCTTTCAACAATTTCATCTTCCGAGATTTGATGTTGTCTTTTGGTGGCGGTTCGAGTAGTTTGTTGAGAAGGGGGCGTGAATTTGTGCTCGTCTACTGATGGCTCTGGTGCAGTCCAAATCTTAGACGTCCACAGTTGTTCTCTAGGCTTCCTACATGTGTATTTCCTTCGAAGACGAACAATTATGCTCGTTTGCCTCTTGTAGTTGAATCATCTTGCTTTTCTTAAAGACTTTTTTTACTTTCGGGTTTCTTTTGATGTATTTTTGTGTATTTCTTTTCTCCTTTGTTCTGTGACCCTTTATTACGGTTAGTCCGTCTGCCGATTTTTTTCGGCCTTTTGATCCACTAGACGGTGCGCCGTCTAATGGTTTGAACCACTTTATGTTTTTAAAAAAAAAGGAACTCATATAATATAATATTATGTATTATAGTAGGAAGTGATTACAAATTCTACGGGATTTGTACCTTTATCAAATAAAGTAATTTTGTTGAATGGATTACCTAATGATTTTATTTAATGATTTCATTAAATAACAGAATTGGGCTAAATAAATTTTATTAATAGGCTTTTGTTTTATAAATCTCTTTAACTTTAATATTTATATAATTCTCTGGAAAAATTGAGTTAAATAGGAATATATTTTCTAAATGGATTTATGTTATGAGTACGCCTAATAGAGTAATGGTGGTAAAAAGGTCTAGTTAACTATTTTATCAAAAATAGTTTGTGTTAACTTATTGACGGGACAATGACAAATAGTTGATTAAGTATAATCTTCAATTTGTAATTATTTGTGCAGATAATTTTATAAAGATAAAACTGTAACATAGTTATATAAATACATTCTATTTTTGTGTATATCTTTTCTCGTGATCATTTTTTACGGTTAATTCGTCTGCCGATCTTTTTCGGCCTTTCAACCCCTAGACGGCTCACCTCTAATAGTTTGAACCACTTTTTATTTTTCAAAAATGAAATAAAATAAATTACTTAAACCCGGTTCAACCGTAATGTATTGGGTTGTGTCTAATAGAAGGAACAACAGAAGCCTGGCTTCTCCTTCTGCTTCATAGTTTATCGCCTTCTGCCGTCTATCTTAAAAACCTAAGATCCACTGAAATTCTGCAATTGTATTCTCTCTCAAATCCATGGCAACAGCAGTTGGTCCCGGTATTTTCATGTAAGTTCTTCAAATTTAATTCCCTAATTTCTTTTGTTTTCCCTTTTTTTAGTCTCTTCTTTCACCCTAAATCCCCAATTCAAATTTCGCCGTGCGTGCTCCTTCACTCCTCTGAACTCCCAGTTCATCAATCTCTCACCTGTGTAGCAATTTTTTATGCAAACTACATGTGAAAATGTCTTTTAGAGGTAACATGAAAGCACTTTATTCTTCATCTTCGTGCATTTCCTACAATGGTGGTGGGAGAAGCGCACTCCGCAAATTCTTGCAAATTGACTGTAAATCCGGCGTATTTGACATTAGTGATGCCCATTACTTCTTTGATCACATGCTTCAGATGAGACCCTCACCCCCGATTTCATGTTTCAGTACACTATTGGGTGCTTTGGTTAAGCGTAAGCATTATTCTCTGGTTGTCCCTTTTTACAAGACATTGGATGACTCTGGTATTCTTGGGTTCAGATCAAATCCCATCATCTTAAGTATTTTGTTGAACTGCTATTGTAATATGAAATTAGGAAGTGCTGCATTTGCGGCTTTTGGGCTCATTTTAAAGAATGGCTACCACCCGAACATCATAACTCTAAATTCGGTGGTTAAAGTATTTTGTTTGGAGAAGAAAGTGGTTGAAGCTGCTCATTTGGTTTCGAAAATGGATCGATTGGGCTGTACTCCGGATGTTATTACTCACGCCACTATGATAGATGGTTTATGTAAGACTGGGAATGTCGTCACAGCCCTGCAGCTGCACCGGGATAGGATGCATGGAAAAGGTAATCCAAACTCAGTGTCTTATACTTTGACTGATGGGCAATTTATAGAGTGGCCTGTATTTAATTTGAAAGAAAAGGATGTCAGATATTCACCCGATGTTGTTTCTTACAACTGTTTGATTGATGGGCTGTGTCGTTGTGGGATGGAAGAAGAAGCCGAGTCTCTGTTTCTTGAAATGATAGATCATGGGATTGTTCCTAATTCGGTGACTTTTGCAATTCTGATAAATTTTCTGTGCAAGAAAGGGAAGATGAAACAAGCATTGGAGGTTTTGCAGACGATGATCGCGAGAGGTAAATCCCCAAATACTGTTACATATAACACTATATTGGATGGTTACTGTAGAGTCGGAAAGATTGAAGAAGCTATCAGGTTGTATAAAGATATGAACTGTAGGGGTATATTTGTTGACGTTGTGACTAGAAATACCTTGTTAAAGGGCCTTTTTCATTCCAAAAAAGTAGAAGATGCTATAAGTTTATTCAGCAACATGAAAAGGATGGATGTAATGAAAGGTCTTTGTGATTCTCAACCCGATCAAATTACATATGCTATTATGATTGATGGACTTTGCAAAGGAGGGCGTGTAGGTAAGGCGGATGAGCTTTTCTTGGAGATGAAAATGAGTGGCATTTCACTCAATAACATTATCTATGGCCGTATGATTGATGGACTATGTAAAGACGGGAAGGTAGATAAGGCCAAAGAGCTCTTCTCGGAAATGAAAAGGAGTGGCATTTCAGCGGATGTCATCATCTACAGTTCTTTGATTGATGGACTATGTAAAGAAGGAAATGTAGATAAGGCTAAAGAACTGTTATTGGAAATGGAG
Organism: Fagopyrum esculentum; assembly: GCA_033239045.1. Classification (NCBI taxonomy): domain Eukaryota; kingdom Viridiplantae; phylum Streptophyta; class Magnoliopsida; order Caryophyllales; family Polygonaceae; genus Fagopyrum; species Fagopyrum esculentum. The sequence continues at coordinate 162,606,449 of BSUD01000001.1, forward strand.
AGTAATAACATTTCTCCTAATGTCAGTGTCTATAATTTTCTGATATGTGGGTTGTATAGTTCTGGAAATGGTGAAGATGCAAAAAATGTACTGGAGAAGATGATTGCAGAGGGTATTTCGCCCGATGTAGTGACGTTCAATATTATAATTGATAATCTTTGCAGGAAAAGAGAATTAAAACAAGCAAATAACCTTTTAGAGGTGATGACTCGAAAAGGTGTGACTCCTGACTTAATTACTTACAGTACTTTGATCAAAGGCCTCTGTATAGAAGGTAGGATGGATGATGCACGACATGTAATGTCTTTGATGGAAACTCACGGCTGCAAGTGCAATCTCAGGATGTATAACACATTGATAAATGGGTATACCAAAGCCAGGAGGCTTGAGGAGGCACACAATTTGCTTGTTGAGATGGAAGTAAAAGGTTGTTCCCCTGATGTTATATCATATAGTATACTGATACGAGGATTTGCTTGTCAGAATGAAAGTTCTAGAGTGAAAGAGCTTGTTCAGAAAATGCATGACAAGAAGATATCACTTGACTTAACCACACAATGTGTTTTATTGGAATGTATAAACAAGGATGAAAATTGTGAGAGTTGGATCAACTCCCTCCCCGATTTCTCTTCCCTTATAAACCGACAAGATGGCACTCGTTGAAGTAATCTTTATTTAAGTTACTAACCTTGATTTCGATTCTGCTATATGCCTTATTTTATCTGTTCAATATGACTCTCGATTCTTTGATGCAGTTAAACTCTCATTCTCTTCCTGGTTCAAATTTTCACAGTTACCAATTGCCAAGAATGTAAGGCTGAGCTCGTCAGCCCGTCATCCTAGCTAGCATAATCAGCCATTCTGTTAATTTTGTGTTGTATCAGGTTAGAATTTAGCTGCTGTATACATGCTTCAGGTTGAGACAATGAAATATTAATTTGAAGGTATTCAAGATGTATGCTGACTGCTGTGTTGATATGCTTCTCTGGCTTTCTGGATCATTGGTTGTTTGTAATTTTTTTTACAAAATATTGTAAACTCTATAGTTAATGAGTAAACAGTTGTACAGCTGTAGTGAACGCACGTAGCTCACCATGTCGAACGGTTCCTTCGACAGTTCACTAGGCGAACCATCGATATTTCGTTAAGTTTTAATCGTCAAATTGACTATTGACCAAATTTATCGTCAAATAACATTGACCTGAATATTCCCAAGTCCTAACATGATTAAAAAATACAATTCATTTAAAACAATTCAAAATTCATCAATATTGTACAATTATCTAAAACCCTAATTTTGAAAGACTTAAATACACAAAACGGTTTCATTTGATAGTTTTGGGCCTTTTGGCATAAGCTATATATCTAAAAACACGTGAACACTTGATATAGATGTTATTCGAGACATTAAACGTCGAATTTAATCAAATTTTGAGTGGGAGAGATAAAACTGAATACAATGCTGTAAAAAAAAAAGTTGGGCCATTATTTACAGTTGGGAAGAAATTCCGGATACAAAATGTAATTACCGAAAAATATGAGAGAGGGGGGGAGGTTTAAGACTCGTGGAAGCGGCGTCGCAGCGATTCTTCTGTTTGTGCGAAGGGCTCAGTTCGTCGGAGAAAAAAACTCGAAAAATGGTGTCTCTGTCGACGTGGTTTCGATATGTTGCTCACAAGTTTGATTACTCCGTTTCACTCAGCTGGAAGGTGCCCTTCTTCTCTTATCCTTTTCAACCACTTTGAATCTGTTTTCTTTCTTTCCTTTCCAGCACTTAGAATCTTGTTCTTCTTATATTTTTGGTTTGTAATTCCAACAATATGAGGATCAAAGTTGAGGTTGTCACCAATTTCATGTTTGTTTAGCGAATTAGCGCACTGGTGTTCTCATTTGTGCCATCTGGATATCGAATTCATAGGTCGTTAAATTGCCCTCTCGTTCTGTTCTGATCTGGCTGCCAAACATTTAGGTTTTTTCGAGTTGTGATTTACAAAACGTAGGGAACGTATAAAATTTGGTTGAACATGATCCTGCTTCTAGAGTAAGGCTTTGATTAGGTTCTATTTGACAAGTGAGAGAAAACGAAGATTGCGGGATAACTTTGCTTCTTCAGACCAATCGCGAATTTGCAATTTGATTTTCTATAAGATCCTACGCAGGAGAAGAGGAAATTGTTGGTTTTATTGCTAATGGTTTGTGTATTTTGCCTCCTATCAATAAAAGTTACCGTCTTTGGACGATCCCTCTAAATCTACCATTTTTAGGTTGAATAGTAAGAGTTAAAAATGGAGATGAATAAATTAGTGTGGTTGTGCTTGGAGTGTTATATTTTACTTTATATAATTGTGTATATGCTTGACATTGTAGGTTTGGATGTTCTCTTGAGTGAAATAATCTGTTGCATATTTTTAGTTTCTTGTATGTTGTAAGGATATCTGCCCATGTTTTTACTATGATAATTCGATTTCTAGGAGCTGAAAAATATGCTAAAATTATAAGCAAATGGTTCTCTGTTATATTTAATAATGGTACTGCTACTGACTTCAGCATTTGTTGTGTTTTAGAACTATATGAAAGGACAGATTTCGAACACAGAAGTTGGTGATGCAATATGGAAAAACCTGTTTCAGGGCAAGCTAACATACTTGCACTGGAACAAGGGAGAGGAAATGGCTCCTGTAATTGGAAGCAAGGGTGGAACACTCTTAGTTCGCAGAATACCAACTGCTGATGCAAGGTAGTAACGGACCACCCTTTTATAATGCTTGTATAAAGCATCTGAAAACTTAATCCTCGTTAGCTTATTTACTTGGTCTTCAAATCAAATTAGTAGATGTACCTTTCTTCGTCTAATATTTCACTAGTTTTGTAGGATGTAGTATTGGTATGATATTCTATTATAGGCATTAATGGAAGCAGTCAATCGTGTGTTACCTTACATAAAATTGGGCATAATCTATAAAATTATAAATGTATTAGATTGTCATCCCTAATGTTATTTCACCCAATAATATTAATAAAAAATCATTGTAATTTAGGGAAATTTACAAAAATACCCCTGCAAACTCGGGAGTTTTCATATAACCACTTGTATAAATAAATGAAAATTACAAAAAAGAACGTTTAAAGCATAAACACTTGAACACACCATTGAAGTAAGAGGGTAAACTGCACTAAACCACCCCTTCATTGAAAAAAGGCATTAGGCCAAAATACCTCTTACTATATTCTTGTTGGTGAGGGGAACATTTGGACCATACATCACTGGCATTTTCATATGGGTAATAATAAGCCCGGATACGTGGTAAGTTGTGGATAAAACATAGATAAAAGGGTATAAATTAGTCTTTACACGTGCTGAGTTTGTGCAAAATTACCTAAACAAGGAGTGGTTTAATGCAGTTTAGCAAATACAAAAATCACACAAAACTACTCACTTTAGGGATCTTGACAATTCGCTTACAAATTATGTCATTGCATTTCCTTTTATCCTCTGATTTTTTATTTACATCTTAATCGCTATTTTCCAAAAAGAATTGTAGTTTTTGCAGCGTAATTTTGACACAGTAAAAAACGGGTGATTTTGTGAAAATATTCTTTTTATGGTTGTAATAATGAAATTAATCATATCGTATGGGTGGCATATTTCAATATCATTTTTGTGACTGAGTTTTTTAAAAATAAATTTCTCTTTTATGGAATATATGCAATTGGGAAGTTTTAGTGGATATAAACAAGCTTTATACCCAATTAAAATATATTAAAGATAAAAAAAACCATGTTTTTGTTACTAGTGATCTTATCAAAACCTCTCTACTTTGTGGGTGATTCATGTAATATATCCAAAAGTTTAATGTTTTTTCTTATTAATATTTTTAGGTGGAAATACATTATGGATAATAAACAAATGATTAGCAATTTGTACGTTCTGAAATTTGATGACATATAGCCAAATAAGAAAGATTTGAAGGATTTATAACCAATTGTCCAAATCCTTTTACACGGGCTTGTTGAATACTCCGTTTTATTATACTACTTATTATTGCTTCGTGATTTGGTATTGAGACCTATAGCCTAAGAGCTGTGTTATACAAGCCTAGATATGATTTGTATTTTTCGCTATCCTTCTTTCATTACATTTTCTAATAAAAACTGCAATAGTCGTGTTTTTGTTGGAGATGTTGTGGTCGTGAAGGACCCTGACAACTCAGAGAATCATATAGTCAGAAGATTAGCTGCTGTCGAGGGATATGAAATGGCGTCAACTGATGAAAAAGAGGATCCTTTTGTTCTTGACAAGGGTGAATGCTGGGTGCTTTCTGACAATGAAGCTCTGAAGCCTAAGGTATCTGATAATTTTTATGGTTCCATTAGCTTTGTTTTGCTTGTATGCTTAACTATGTATAATATTGCATGTTTGGCAAATAGAAGTATAGATGAAAAAAAATTGGGTGTTGCTGTGTTCATTATCTGTGTACCTGTTGGCTGTCAGTAATTCACATTACTTTTGGCTCATCTACTTACATACTTGAATCAATAATAAGATCGAACTGGCGATGGGCCTGAAAGACATATTCATGCATGACTTGGTTGGTTGTGTGGTTTGTGATCGGTTTAAAGTCACAAGCATGCTTCTCACATTTTATGCCAACTAAAATTGCTGGATTCATTTTGGGGTTGTAACATACAGTTCTCATTCTTCATTGGTTACTACTTCTGCTGGATTGATAGGTTCTCTAGATTGGAAATCTTGGCAAAATACACCAATTTTCCTAAACATATATTTTGCAACTTCATAAAACTAGAATTGATCATAATTCCTTTTTGTGTAGTAAAGGCTTATTATTCTACTCCTAGTCGATCCCTCTCATTGACTATTGTCTGTTAATGATTTTGGGATACCAATATGGACTATGAAATGGATCAGATCAATTCCTTTTTGAAGTTCTATACTTGCAAATACACCGGAGGATGTTCTCATTTTGTGTTGAGCATAATTCTTTTATCTAGAGTAAAACCCTTGAAATTTTTTTTTCCAGCTATGCAAACCAAATGAGTCAATGACTTAGGCTCGTGTCAAGTCTGAAACCAAGTGAATCTTTTTTATCCCGTATTTCCCCACTAGATTTCGAAGGGAAATCTGCTAGAATCGAGTGAAGATGTGTCATGTATTCTATCAGTCACCGGTACAAACTCTGATAACCTTCCCTGATTCCGTATTAGCAGGAAGCTAAAGATAGCCGGACGTTTGGTCCAGTTTCAACATCCGACATTGTTGGCAGAGTCATATACTGTCTTCGAAATGCAGTGGATCATGGTCCCGTGCAGAACAGGTAAACCATCAAACAACTTTTAACACATATTAATATAGAAAAACTAGCCATAATTCCAGAATTTCTGTGATCAGTGCTTGCTTGAGGTTTTTCACAGAAACCGATGTTTGTTAATTGCGTGAAATTTGCAGCGATGTAAGCATGAGAAAGGATTCACCAGTGTTGGAGATTGAGCTAGATGTCGAGGAGATGGCAAAGAATCACAAGGAATGAAGATGAGGTTCAGCTTATCTTCCAATCTAATTTACAACAATCTGTATGTATGTTTTCTGGTTATTTTTCAACTCGAGAACTATTCTTTGTTGAAACTGAAAGATTTAACACAAATAAAGAACAAGGAGTTGAAGAGAGCATTGGCTGTGAGTGAACCTTTGTTTTATGATTTTAGTACGAACGTTGATATTCACATATTTTAGCTGAATACTTCTTTCGTTTCAATGTTTTTCTTCAAAGCAAAATTCAATTACTCGTGATGGTTATTTAAGTTCTAAATTCTGTCAATTTTTGGATTAAACTGTAAGGTTGTGTTTTGCCGCGTATTTTAATGTTGATTTTCACTAACACGTGCATATGTTTTAACCGAGTTGTTAAACACACTTAAATCTCTTCAAGCTATATATCCAGTTCATCGAAGAAATACAAGATTCTCGAAATGGTAATTCCGATGGGTGTACGAGTCCAGCATTGGCGTGCTCTATAAATGAGTCGAGTTCAAGTCGATTTTGAGCCTTAATTTCACACCTATTCGCTGTTTATAATCCTCCCACTCCGAATAGAAGGGCTGGCTGCTGGGGACCTCTTCTGGAAAAAATCACTAACTGTCTGGGGCCGGTTATTGTGGGGGGATTTTAACGGTGTTTTGAATTATAGTGAGATTGGTGGGACTTCCACAAGATTGTCTGACATATATTGGGATTTTTCGAAGGTGGGTTGAAGATGCTGATCTTATTGACTTGGGCTTCAGCGGCCCTTCTTTTACATGGAATAGGGGTACGTCAAGTTCTAATCGAATTTTAAAAAGACTGGACCGTGTGTTCATGAATGCTGCTGCAAGAACGTATTGGCCGGAGGCAACTGTCCGTCATCTCCCAGCTTTGTCCTCTGATCATAACCCGTTACTCCTCCAGTTTATCCCAAGGCGGTGGATTGATAAATCCAAACGACCGTTTCGTTTTGAAGCTGCATGGGCTTTACATTCTGACTATCCGAGGGTTGTTCGCGAAGGTCGGAGGTTGCACGGTTCTGATCTTGGTCAGGCGTTATTGTTACTCAAGTTAAGACTTTTACGTTGGAACTTTACTACCTTTGGTCGACTAGAAGTTAAGAAGAAAGAACTATGCGATAGACTTGAGGCTCTACAGGGAGAAATTGAGAGAAACTTGGAGCAAGGCCTGTTGGATCTTCAGACGTCGGTACAATCTCAATTGGAAGATATACTGGATCAGGATGAGGTGTTGTGGCAACAGAAGGCGGGAGATAAATTCATCATGGAAGGAGACAGAAATACGAAGTTTTTCCATCTCAGCACAATGATCCGGAGGAGATACAATAGGGTTGAATGTATGAAAGCGGATGATGGTGTATGGATCTCTGATCCGAAGATTCTTAGGGATAATGCTCGGAATTATTTCAAAGTGCAATTCTCTGAAGAGCTGGAGGTCCCTCGAACATTAGGTAACTTTCATGCTAACTTTCCTTTTCTTTCACATGAAGATAAAGATCATATGGTTAGGCCATTTATTGAAGCGGATATTAAAAAGTGCTTGTTCGACATGTCCCCATTGAAAGCGCCTGACAAAGATGGGTTTGGTGCTGTATTTTATCAACAATCCTGGGATATTATCAGAGGAGAAGTGATTGATTTTGCTACTCAATTTTTTTAGACCAAGATGTTTCCTAAAGGTACAAACGAGACCTTAATTTCCCTTATTCCAAAAACTGGGACCCCGGAGCATATGTCCATGTTCCGACCTATAGGGTTATGTAATGTCCGGTATAAGCTGAGTGTGTCTCGACTTCAGCCAGTCATGAATAAGCTGGTGAATCCGCTACAAAGCAGCTTTATCCCAGACAGGATGATTGAGGATAATGTGGTTATTGTTCAAGAACTTATCCATTCGATTGAGAAGAAGAAAACGGGGAAGAAATGGATGGCGATTAAAATTGATCTTGAAAAAGCTTATGATAGGCTTTCTTGGGATTTTGTTGAACAAACTTGTGATCTTATCGGTCTTCCTGGTTCTTTGAAAGGTTGGATCACTTCTTGTATTCGATCTAAGGATATGTCGATATTGTGGAATGGTGAGATGACGGAAAAATTTGTTCCATCGAGAGGTGTGCGTCAAGGTGATCCCATCTCTCCATATATCTTTGTCCTTTGCCTTGAGAGATTAGGACATGCAATTCACAGTCTTGTTGCTAATAATAGATGGGCTCCGATTAAGGTTAAAAGAGAGAGTGCGGGCATATCGCATGTGTTCTTTGCTGATGACATAGTTCTTTTCGCTGAGGCAAACCTAACTAAGATTAATGTCATCATGTCATGCATTAATGAGTTTTGTAATGCTTCGGGACTCAAAGTAAGTATCGCTAAGTCTCAAATCCTAGTATCTCCAAATGTTGGTGAGGAACTACGAAGTTATATCAGTGGTGCTGTTGGAATACCGATTGTTTCGGAATTTGGAAAGTATCTTGGCTACCCGATTATTCATTCTAGAATGAAAAGGGCTGATTTCAATTTTTTGCTTGACAAAATGAAGAACCGGTTAGCGTCATGGAAGGGTAAGATGCTGAGCTTTGCAGGGAGGGTAACTCTTATTAAATCGGTCTTGTGCTCGATTCCTTCATACATCATGAGGATTGTCAAGCTGCCTATTTCGGTATGTAATGAAATTGATAAAACGTGTAGACGTTTCTTGTGGGGGGGGGGTAGTGATAACAGGAGGGGTATTCATCTAGTAGCTTGGAAAGATATTTGTCAACCGGTGGAGTACGGTGGGTTGGGTATTCGGTTTGCGACTGAGACGAACGCCTGCACCCTTGGTAAATTTGTTTGGCGATTTACTCAATACAATGAGGCTCCATGGGTGCGGCTGATGTATTCAAAATACAATATCAAGGATGTTAGCGGTTTCCTTCAGCGTAACAGTGCGAGGAAAGGTTCCTATATCATGAAGGGTTTAATCTGGGCCAATCTGAATGTCCTGAATATAGATATAAAATGGTATATAGTTAGTGGGATACAAACTCGATTCTGGGTTGATGAGTGGTGCAGTGAAGGCCGGTTATTGGATGTGGCAATTGCTTCACCTAGTGTCTCTGAGCAGAGTGTTTGTGTTCGGGATTTTTGGATTGATGGAGCTGGATGGGATTGGAACAGGCTGGAACACGTACTCCCGTCATCCACGCTGATAACTATTGCAGGAGTGATGGTGGATGATCTTTCTCAAGATCATGATTTTATTGGGTGGAATCTGTCTACCGATGGTGAGTATAGCCCCGGTACTGCGTATAGGTCCAGATTAAGTATGAATGAACTTTCTACCCCTACCAGCTCTCTTTTTAAACTCATCCAGAAAGTTGCGGTTCCGGAGAGAGTTCGAGCGATGCTATGGGTTGCTGCCCATGGTAGGTTGTTGACAAATGTAGAAAGATTCAGAAGGCACATAGCTGTTGATTCCACTTGCCCGATGTGTAATTCAAGTCCGGAGTCGTTATTGCATGCATTTCGCGACTGCCATATTGTGTCTGCTATTTGGAGTAGTTTACTATGCCCAGAATATGTAGGAGATTTTTTAATGGTGACTTCAGAACCTGGATGGCATCCAATTTGATTCGGAATGAGGAAATTACCGAGGGCATGCCTTGGAATGTATGCTTTACTATCACTATCTGACGATGTTGGAAATGGAGGAATGATAATGTTTTTCGGTCGGTTCCATTGCCGGTGAATAGGGTGTGTCTCATTGCTTCATTTACAAAAAAGGTTTCTCTTGCGTATGCGAAGTATAAGGAAGTGGGAATGAGGAGACACTATGATACTACATACATTTATTGGAAAGCCCCACAAAAATGGATGGCTGAAACTAAATACCGATGGCTCCGTCAAAAGAGTTGATGGTATGGCGTCTGCGGGCGGTCTTTTCAGAGATCTTCATGGGCAGTGGGTGAGTGGTTTTCTTATAAACATCTGAATATGTACGGTTCCGATGGCCGAACTTTGGGGTCTATGCATGGGTCTTTATCAGGCTTGGGAGAAAGGTTACAAGAAAGTTATGGTGGAAATTGACTCTGAGCTTGTTGTCAACCTTGTTCAACGATCCATCCCAAATTATCACCCACTGTTTAGTCTGGTATCCAGGTGTCAAGGCTTCTTGAGTAGGAACTGGTGTGTCCAGATCCGGCATATCTATCGTGAAGCTAATGCCGCTGCCGATCACATGGCTTCCATTGCTTCATCCTATCCTCATGGTTATTTTTATTTTCAGCATCCTCCAAGTTCTCTTGTTCATTTCTTGAAAACCGATGCCCGCGGAGTAGCGACCCGCCAGAATGTCGTTTGTTAGCTTGTTACCAATTGAATACAAGTACGAAGGTATAGTTTACCTTCGTAGCCATTACCAAAAAAAAGAAAAAGTAAAGGCAAATGAATCATTAATGAAGATGTTTAGAAATTGTCCAATAAACTCCATAAAAACTAATCTCGTAAATAATCTCTACATATCAAATAAGACAAGCTTTAAACAATTAAAAAATATACAAAAAAAAAAAGCTTAAGTTATTAGTTTGAATTCAGGGTACATATTAAAAAATATCCAAATTCTAGTGAGCGAAACTAGGAATGACAATGAATCGGGTGACGGGTGGATGACCTTGACCGCCACCCGATCCATCACACAAAATTATCCACCCCACCCACTCACCACCCGCTAAGGGTCTCATCCGCATTCAACAGATGAAGCGGGGTGGATCGAGTGAGATTTTGAGTGTTCTACACTTTATATATAAACTTGTAAAAAAATCAATTTCTACAAGAAAATCAAATGCATACCGAAATCCAACTAAAAATAATATCAGATGGTACATAATATAAAGTACAAAACTATAACAAAACAAGATCCAAAATAAACTAAGGGCCCGTTTGGTTTTAACTCCGGAATCGGAAACGGAATGGAAACGAATCTAGTCCATACGTATACCCTTATTCATGAAAATTTTTGGAATCATTCCTTGTGGTTTGAAGTAATTGGAGTAGAGTTTGATTACTTTTGATACCCTATAGGGTAATAAAATGTGGGGAATCAAGTGCATTTTGCCTTAAAGCATAAGAATGATTCCATACAATACTATGAATAAGGATATAGATATGGACTAAATTCGTTTCCATTCCGTTTCCGTTTCCGGAGTTGGAAACAAACGGGCCCTAATTATGACGAATCAATAGTAAGAACCAAACTATATGAATCAAAAGAAAATATAGAGTTTACTTCGATAAAATTATATAGTAAGGAAATAAAGGTTAATGTTTTATGATATAAATCTATAAATGTAACAAATATATATTTTTAAGGAATTGCATACATATCGGATGGATGAGTAAATGATGGAGGAATAAAACGTTTATCCAAATTCTACCCGTCCTGGTTCGATCGGCTTTGCTGCTCTACACTAGGGAGCTACTTATAACCTTTAAAAAAAATTAGATTAACAATTTATGTAAGCAGTATTTGACGATTTTACCCTTGATTAAATTACAAAATACTGAAGAGTCCCTTATCAGGGGCTTCAAATTTTGAGAACCACTACCAGCGCTCGTTGGAGAACATTCTCAGTTTCTTCCCGTGAAATGCAGAGCCGCCATTGTTAACTCTTTTGTAAAGACAGCGAAAATGTCTGGAGCTCTCCATCTACTCTCTAATAAAATTCCAGGTACTATTAATCCCACTTCCTAGTTATTAGGGTTTTTTCCTCAGACGAAGACAAAGCTCAACATTTGCAAACCCAACTCCTCCTTTCCCTAACACCCTTCTTTGGTTTCCTTTACTGCTTATTCCGAAGTTCTAGCTGAGGGGTAGATTTGATGCTTTAATGTTTATCCGTTTGATTGTGTTCTTTCGTTGCTTTCTTGATTTCTTATTTGTGTCGTGGGCTGTTTTAGTGGAGTTTTCCTTGTTGCAGATTAGGTGTTTGATGAAATGCCACTGCTGAAATTGTGACGGCTAGTTGTTAAACCTGATATTCCTTGTTCCTCTGTTCATTTTTATGGATGGGATATTGCTGTACGGAGTGCTGAACTATGCGAGCTGGTTGGTTGGATGTGTAATTTTTGGGCATTTGGCTTAAATAGTGCCTGCTTAGATGACTGTGCTACCTAGTATGGTTTTGCATGTCCCTGAGAAAAATTACATTGGAACGTAGATGTCTCAGAACAGAAGGAATTTTAAGGATGAGTTCGATGACTGTGCTACCTAGTATGGTTAAGCAGTCTTTTCACACAATAATGAAGAAGATAAGACTTCTGTCAGCTTGTTTTCTTACATGATAAATTTAGAGTCGACATTGTTTTCTACCTAGGGCTGATCAACTATAGACTGTCAAGTGTCAACTTATTTTCTTTGGCAAATCACATGTCTTATGAAGTTTTGGTGATACTTCTGCAGTTCCATGTTAATCTATGCTTCAGTTTCTACTGAGTAATACTTTATGTCTTGTGTTCAACTCTCGTCCAGGTCATGGACCATCAGATGGCGTAAACCTTCCTTTCTTGGGGATTTATGGGAGGGCAATGGGCATGACAGCTCGCCCTCCTGTTGGAAACAATGCAAAGGGCTTTTTACTGAAATGTTCTTCGGGAAGGGCGTCGTTTCTGTGCAGAGCTAGTTCCAATAATCAGAGAAAAAACCCCAGGCAAAACAGGCAAGGGTACTCACAGAACAAGAACAGACAAAATGAAGAGAGGGATAATCTCGATCATCTTGAAGATCCTGATTATTTGTCTTCCAAAAATGGGCCGTTACTTTCCTTAGCAAACAGTAACAAAAACCAAACAACTGCTGGCCCTGGACCTAGAGAAAGAGAAATTGTTGAACTATTTCGTAAAGTCCAGGCTCAGCTTCGTGAGAGAGTAGCTGCCAAAGAAGAAAAGAAGTTTGAAGTTTCAAAAGGACAAAACAAAGGGAGTGAAACTGTTGATTCTCTTCTTAAACTTTTGAGGAAGCATTCTGTCGAGCAAGGAAAAAAGAAAGTCAATGGTGGGAATGCTAGTGGCATTGAGGTCAATTTTGATCAACCTGTTCAGGCTCGAAAATTTGATGAAGATAAAGGCAGAATTTACTACAATCCCAATAGCAATGTTAGGGATCAACCCCATGAAGACAATACCACATCATTCAACCGGCCACCCTCAAGTTTCAGACGTAGATCTCCGGTTCCTAGGGTAAAATACGAGCCCAGTATAATCTCTGGTAAAGAAATCAGTTCTGACACCAAAAAGCCTGAAGACTTAGAGCCCGAAATTAAACTGGTTGGAATTGGGGCTGAATTAGAGCATGAAACCAAGCTGAAGTCAAATTTTACAGTTAGAGACGTTGTTGGTGAGATGTTGGAGGTTAATGATGATGAAACTTCAGCTCCTATAGAAGATGATGATGATGATGAAGAAGAAGATGTATATGAAGAAGATGGTGGGGATGATGATGAAGGTAAAGATAAACCAGCTATTGAGCACAAGAATCTGGAGGCTATGAAGTTGCAGGATTTGAGGGCATTGGCAAAATCTCGTGGAATAAAAAGATACTCAAAGCTGAAGAAAGCCGAGCTTGTTGGATTGCTAAGTGAAGATCTATTTTAAAGTTTGTCATCCAGGACAAAAGTAGATTAACAAAGAGTAAACCTCAGGTATTCGTGACGACAATGAGACAGCCCTGTGATTTTTGTTTTACCATTCTGATTTTGTGTAGGAGTTGCTGCATTCTAGTTTCATGAGAAGAGTCTTGTAGAGGCTGAATTTGGCATCTTTAGGTCTTATACAGGACATTCTCTGTTGTTTTTCCAGGTTTCTTGCTTGATTATAGCTTTTAGTTATAAAAGTTCAACCTTCTCAGATGCTAATATCCAACCCTGCAATCACTACATAATGTAAATGGTCTAGACTTTGGGTGTGTTCGGCAGTGTTATTTTTCGGGATTATTGGAGAGCTTCTTGTACTCAGATTATTTTCGGATTATTTTGACCCAAAAAAATCCAAATACGAGTAGATTATCAGATTATTGGAATATTATTGAAAATAATAATCCCTCATAATAATCTTGTTAGCTCTGATCTTTTGTGAATTTGAAAGGTGTTATTGACAAACACTTAACATGCTTGTTTCTTTTCTACAAGCATAGGATAAAAGTTTTGGACCCCTCACCAGTTTATAATTATGCATATGCAGGCCAAGGTTGTTTCTCTTTAATCATGACCTACCCTTGCCAAAAAATTAAAAAAAGAAACTATCAACTCGCTATAGAACAAGAAGCAAGGACACTTTTAGGCCTTTAGGGTATCAATGATCCTATCCTATTGTATATATACTTATGGGTCAATATAGAGGCATAATAGCTAGTTAAATTTGCCTAAAACTAATGGGTGTTTTGGACTTCTTTTCATAGGATACGTTCAAATAGTATATCTATGATAATTTGCTTTTGATAAGCAAACATATAAACGAATTTGAGTATACAAACAACAACCACTTAATGATTGAACTTGAACATAGCTTTATACTATTACAAAAGTTTATCATTACATATGTAGGCCAACCACCTTACTAAGTCTTGTCTTGTTTTGTTTTGGATATGTCTTTTTTTTTTCTCCCTCTCAATGAATCTTAGGTTGTGCTAGGAGGAGGAGGAGAATGTATCATGTATTTGTTAGACAATATGTATATTATTCATCTATGTATATTGTCCTTTGTACCCTTGGGTGTTTTACCCAATTGTGTTTATACATATAGATCAAGGGAGAACCCGGACACAGGATTATTTTCCAATTATGTCGCCCTCTAAACTAACATGGTATCAAACCTATTCTGAAAACCCTACGTTTTCTATATTTTGCGATCCACACATCATCACCAGACATCGGCTGCCCTAACCCTCGGCCGAACCAAGCTCCGCCCTACACAACTGTTATCCTCCACACATCCACAATGTCAGATCAGGAAGCCGCTGATCCAACCCTCAACGGACTCGAAAACGAATCACCGTCCGAATCCACCAACGTCACCGCCACAACATCATTCCACGCAACTCAATCGGATTAAAATATCCGAAAACATCTCTCTCACCCTCAATCTTACAAAGGTGCAATATCATTTGTGGGTGGAGCTATTCTAAGTCACGGCTTGTGCTCGCGATATTGCTAATCACACTTACGGCACTAACGCTGATTCGTCAAACCCCCTTTGGCTTGAATTTAATGCTATTGTCCTTTCTTGGATCTACGCTACCACGTGTTTTTGACAATCCTGGAACCTGGAGGAACAGCTAGAGAGGCTTGACTTTGCATTAAGAGCCTGTTTCATGACAATGAATCCGCTAGGACTGCTGATTTGAAGAGCCATTTCATTAACTATAAAATCGACACCAAAAAATCTGTTGATACGTATTGTCATGCACTAAAGACAATTGTGGATCAAACTCGAGGATGTTGGACACCATGTGAGTGCCTCACAATTAGTCCTTCAAATGATCAATGACCTCTAGACAAAGTATGGTGTTACCGGTAGCATAATCAGCCAAACGAATCTGCTCCCCTTCTTCATGACGGCACAAAAGTATGCTTAGTCGGAAGGAAACATGTTTTAACCGTGATTCCGAACAAAATATTGCATTGCTTTCCTCCTCTAACCTTATCCAATCTCGATTTACGCCGGCTCATAAGCAATAATATAATTCCAATTCCCACCAGCCCAGTCCGGCAACAAGTTGCTTCGAGGTAATCTATTTCAGCGGAACAACGACAACAACAACAACCAAGGCCGCTAGTCCGACTACCACAACAATAGGCAGCGTCGGTCGGGGGGTGCGCTACATCATCCCGCACAAATCTCTTACGGTGGACAAACTTACTAGCGCCACCTCACCCCCCCCCCCCCCCCCCCCCCCCCCCCCCCCCCCCCCCCCCCCCCCCCCCCCCCCCCGCCATGCCCTTATCCGAGCCATCAACACTAGCACACTCCTCCAGTAGGTCACGCTAACCAGCAATAATAGTTTCATGCTACTGAACAGCTCACACAATCCCCTTTAATCCCGATTGAGTTGTTTGAGGTGTTCAACACCATGCACCTTCAAACTACTTCCGACACGTGGTACATGGATACGGGTACAACATCTCACATGACCAATGCTTTGTAAACCCTTTATTCCTATGCATGTTATTGGCTTTGGACACACTACCTTGCCCCACTCACCAAACCTTACTCTCTGAATTGTAATACATGCACCAAACCTCGTGAAAAAGCTTATCTTTATCCGGAAATTTTCTACTGACAATAACGTGGTTGTCTAATTTGACCATTTTGGTTTTTATGTGAAGGATCTACATATGGAGAAAACTATTGGGTAAAATGAGGGAGTAGGTAGTTTTTGTAACCATGAACATACAAAGGGCCTCAATTTAAAAGTGTGTACAAAATAGACCCCTCCAATTATATAAAAAAATTATTAAAATAAATAGAGGATATTAAGGAAATCAGAATATCTTTCTCTCTCAATTTATTAAGGAAATCAGAATATCTTTCTTCTGTTCATCCTTTCCGGAATTTTTGTAACAGACGGTTGTTAATCCAACTTGCGTTCATCCGTGGCGACGATATTGAATCAATCTTGGTAAGATTTACGCAGCAACATATGTACATAATCGTCAGAGACTGCAAACATATGTACATATATATAGTTAGTCAGTAACATTTTCGCAACAACATATGTACATAATCACTAGAGACTACAAACATAGGTACATGCAAACACAAACAGAAGTCTGTATTACAACATATTTTGTTCTACTATACATATTCTAATCAATAACATGTTATATGTACACACAAAATATGTATGTGTATCATCAAATCCCTATCCAAATGTACATAAACTACATATTTGGTACATATATAGTTAGTCAATATTATTTACGCAACAACATATGTACATAATCAGTCTTTCACATGCATTCAAATCGATTGATGGGTTACAAAGTAATTTCGAATATGTATGGGTACGAAAGAGTGATTTTCTTCAAAACCTGACTATAATCGTCGAAGATATCATACCTGGCTATATGGCGACTGGAGATAGTCTATTCGAGATTTCGATAATCCTTTGAAGCAATTGGTAACTTATACCTGTTGAAGACGACCGTTGAATACTCGATTGAAGGAGAATGTTGAGGATGAAGAATGGGTTGAAGACGAGACATTGAGAGGATTGGATATGGAGAATGTTGAGGATGAAAAATGGCTTGAATGGCGAAAATGGGGATATTTGATATTGGGAAATTTCAAGCACGGTTACCTTTTTTAACTGGTATCCTATTTTTAAGCTTAATTAATATATTTCACCAAATAAATATCTTCCATTAAATTTGTAACTGCCTATAAAAGATTCCCTTAATTACTCATTTATCTTTTTTATAAAATATTATAAAATGTTTGGGGCCTTGTTTTTTTTTAGAAAAATAAGTTACCTTACTAACTTAATCTTCTCAAGACTATTCAACGTTGTGAAAGTTCTGATATCTAGTCACCATCACATCAATTTCAAATAAAACCAGCCGTCTACACACATTGTTGTCGAGTCTACACGTTGGCATTCTCGTATGGGTCATCTAGGAGGCAAATTTTTATATTTTGCATTGTGGCTTATGAACATCTCTTGTTTGTAGTGTCAGTGGTTTTAAATATTATTTAGCCCTTTTAAACAATTTTCTCTAACTTTGTTTGGGTTTATTCTCTTAAGCACAAATCTTACACTTACACACATATTGATGGAATTAGGTGGGGGAGACCACACAAATGGTGGATGTAGAACCACAAATATATTGATGCAACAATGACCCTTTATATAGGGATTACAATAGAATAAAAATAGAATAATAAAGATTGCAATAATAGAATCAAATATAAACTAACCTAATATAACGGAATAATATCATTATTTATTTCATACGAAGATATTGTGATATGTATCTTCCAATCTCCAATACATATTTTGCGTTTTCATTTGTTCGCTTCCACACAATTTCAAACAAAAATAAAGAGTTTTCAATGTAATATTGGTAGTGAATCTGATAATCAATTACTACATGATTTCTATCATCGACAAGGTCTTCTTATCCGTTTTCCATATCCACAAAGCTCCCCGCAAAATGGTAAAGTTGGACGAATTTTGCACACTCTCAATGACAAAGTGTGTACCCTCCTTGTTCATGTGTCAATGTCTTACATCTTTTGGGTTTAAGCTTTCCATGTCAGCAAATAGACGTTGGGTATATTACCCTAATATATATAAATATATGTAAGATATTAGACGAGATCCCGGACACGGAATTATTTTCCAATTATGTTGTTTTCTAAACTAGCAATATCCTTCATAAGTAGTCTCCTTTGATTTTTTTTCAAATAAATAATAACGAAATAGCACTAACTTTAAAGATATTTGATAGAAATAAACGAACTTCTAAACTTTATGAAAATAATTTGATAGGTTTTTTGGACGAGTTAGAAAGAGTAACCCAAACATTTAAGGTTTTTGGCAACTTAAAGTTCGGGCTGTTTTTCCTAATTACCCCATTATTATGGCTATTTAGGCAATTTACCTTCAACCTTTCCATAAAAGGTTTTACACAAAATCCAACAAATCCATCTGGTATTCTCTTAACCCAAGAAAAAAAAATTGTATCAATGAAGGGGGTGCTACTGGCTAGCTGGAACTGGACCCCATGGCCATTTTGGCCCCCTCAATATTAATTTATTTATATTTCATTGGTTTAGAGTATTCTCTCTCCTCTCCCCGCCTCTGAGATTTTCATGGAGCGTTGTAAACAAGGTAGGGTCTGGAGGGTTTGGTTTGCTATAACGATGAAAAAATTGTACACAGGTGGTCAAAAAGCTCTATGCTTTCAACCTACTTTCAGGCTCTGGAATCAGCTTCTGGGTTGTTCATGTGTTAATTTCTAAATTTCCTTGCTCAGTTTGCAGCTTGTAAGGTATTCTAGTCTCCTAATCTTCTGTTTGTTAGTGTTTCCTTTTTAGTAAGATCTTCTGTTGTTTTCATTTGATTCTTGTTTATATGACTCATACTTTGATGAGTATTATGAAGAAACCTATGTGAATATTCTATGTTTTCTCAAATTTCTTTTGATTTTTGAAAGCTGGGTTATTCATGGTATCCTTTGTTGTACGCGGGTGTTTCTTAATAGTTCATGTTTTGTGAAGTTTTTGTGGGAACCGCTTGTTTTGAGCAATTTGTTGGTTTGTGTCTGATTTTGAAGTGTTTTTTTTATTGAAGAGAATCCTTGTAATTGTGTATTGATGTGGGTCAATAGAGAATTTGGAATTTGGGTTTGTCAAAGAACACTCCTATTGTCGGTGGAGAGGCAGTCAATTTGACAATCTTGCTTCATTTTAGTCTAAATTGCTAAGCCTTTGTCCTCTTGTTCCTTGTTCAAGTTCTCCTCAGTGATTTCCTGATGTACTTAGTGTTTGTTTCCTGGATTTAAGGCTTAATTATGATCCTATTGCCCTTATTTGTCTGTGTAAGTACATTTGTAGACACAGATCAACATTAATTGGAATGGTTAGGGTTTTCAGACTCCCAGGAGAAAGGATCTATACATATTTAAGCTGGATAGACAAAAAATGAGCAATGCAGCTTATTATCACTGATGAATTTGACTGACTCCGCTTGTTAGCAAAATGTTTGTATCTAGCTTAAAATCTTGGTAGAGATCAATTGCATTTGCTATTTCTTTTAGAGTTTCTTGTCACATTCACTCTTACTGTGTTAAGCTTTGCATTTCTGACTATTTGATGCCTTCTGTTCAGCTAATATTTGGTGCTTGGATCCTCCACTAACCCGAAAATCCGGTTTAGTGTGTTTTACTATCTATAACACTTAGACCAGTATGCATATTATCAAGACTCTGGTGTTTGTAACATTGCTGATGTTATTTCTTATTGACTGATTTTGATGCAGGGCTGATGGAGACTAATTCTGCAAGATGTTTAATCAACAGTATATCTCGATTTATCCTTCTGGTTTCATGTCAAACATCAAAATCATTGCCTACTCAGAAAGATTTCATGACCATGGCTGTGCTGATGAAGCATTTTAAACCCTATCTTGATGAAGTCGTTGATGAAAAGATAATCCCTGATGAAAATTTGTTAAAGGAGTGCGAGAAGCTAGATATTGACATCAATGAGGCTAGAGAATACGTAGAGCGGTGGTCCCCAAAAGCGAGCAGGATTCTATCTGTAAGCATCTGCACCAAAACTTTACCTTGTATTTTCTCATAATTGCTAGCCAAAGGAGAGTATCATGAAGCCTCTTGTATGATTTCTTGATAATCTGTTCATGTGTCAGGTTTGGCATAGTGAATTAGTGCTCACTAGAATAAGGAGCTCTTCACTTGAGATATGCAGTATTTTACACATATTATTACAAGCATCACCATCTTCGTCTACTCTAACCGGTGTGCAAGTATGTACAGACTTAATGGTAGGTGTTTTCAGTTGTATTTTTAAAGCTCTTGTTTTTACATTGTCACTAACAAATGTAAAAATAATCTTAGAACTTCATGGAGGAGCTTCAAAATTGGCAACCAAACAGAATTTCAATGGGTTTTGAACAGGCTCTAAGGAATCAAAGTGACAATTCAGTATTCCCTACTGAAAACTTGATAGAAATCATTGAGTCTCTTGGTTTGTTGTCGAATCAAGAGTTGCTTAAGGAGAGAATTGCCATTGAAAAGATCAAAGCTAAGGGTGAAGTAGATCAAGTCTTTCGAGCTGCAGATCTCATTTCACTTATTCAGGATTACATGCTGAAAAGTGGATACTTTGATTCTTGCCAAGGCTTCTCCATTCCAGCATACTTCCGTTGCCCGTTATCCTTGGATATCATGTCGGATCCTGTGATTGTAGCTTCCGGCCAGACATTTGAGCGTTTGTGCATCCAGAAATGGATTGATCATGGCTTGAGTGTTTGTCCTATCACTAGTCAACCTCTCCAACATACCAACTTCATACCGAATTACACAATCAAAGCTATGCTAGTAAGCTGGCTTGGAGAGAACAACTTTGATCTTCCGGGTAAATCCGGTGGTGCTCAAGACATTATCCACACGGATAGCTTCAGGGGTTCGCATCACGGAAGTAATTCTACTTCAAGGTCTTCCAGTGTTAGCAATAGCAGGGAGATTCAGAAGGCTAGTTGTATTGAGCATTCACATTCGGCCTCAAGTACTATCTCGGTTCATGATTATACTTCTGCAGCTACTGAAATGTCGAGTATATCAAATAGACTCGAAACGGGTCAAATCTACAGACATATCAAGGCAAAGTGCTTCAGTCCAAATGCTTACAGCTCAAAATCAATCACAGAAATGTCAGAGAGTCAAAACAGTAACTACCTTCATACAGATTCGTTTCGATCATCCGACATGGGATCTGATGAGACCACGACGTATTCCTTTGTTGAGAAACTAGTTGAAGATCTAAAGACTGAACCAGTTGAAGTTCAAACATCAGCTGCATTTGAACTTCGTCTCCTTGCAAAACATAACATGGAAAACCGGGTTATCATTGGAAAATCCGGTGCCATTGGCCCATTGGTTGCACTGATGTACTCAGACATGAAGATAGTCCAGGAGCATGCTGTAACAGCCATTTTGAACTTATCAATCAATGAAGCAAACAAATCCATGATTGCAAAAGCCGGAGCGATAGAATCATTGATTCATGTGCTTAAATCAGGAAACAACACAGCTAAGGAAAACTCTGCAGCTACTCTGTTCAGCCTGGCTGTTCTTGAAGAATATAAGCTCAAGATCGGCCGTTCAGGAGCCGTCAAAGCATTAGTTAACCTTTTAGGTACAGGAACCGTGAGAGGAAAAAAGGATTCAATATCAGCCTTGTTCAATCTCTCAATCTGCCATGAAAATAAAGCTCGGATTGTCCAAGCTGGAGCTGTTAGGTACCTGGTTGAGCTGTTGGAGCAGGATTCAGGGCTTGTTGACAAGGCTATTGCTCTTCTAGCAAATCTAGCCACGGTTTCAGAGGGCCGGTCAGCTATTGTTCGTGAAGGCGGAATTCCCATGGTCGTTGAAATACTCGATTGTGGATCCCAAAGAGGAAAGGAGAATGCTGCCTTCACATTGCTACAATTATGTCTTAATAATGACAAGTTTTGTAGCATGGTTCTTCAAGAAGGAGCTGTTCCGCCTCTTGTTGCGCTTTCTCAAACCGGCACTCCAAGAGCAAGGGAGAAAGTATGTTCTTCTCTTCTTTCTTTGAACATACTAAGGACCTTTTGGTTCCAACTCCGAAAACGTAACGAAATGGAAACGAATTTAGTCCATATATACATATATATATATATATATATATATATATATATATATATATCTATATCCTTATTCATGAAATTTTATGGAATCATTCCTTGGGTTTCTTGCAAGATGCACTTTTTCCCCACATTTTGTTTCCCGATAGGGTATCAAAATTAATCAAATTCTACTCCAATTACTTCAAACTACAAGGAATGATTCCAAAAACTTTCGTGATCAAGGTTATACGTATGGACTAGATTCGTTGTCATTCCGTTTCCGATTCCGGAGTTAAAACCAAACAAACCCTAAAAGTAGACAGATTCTTGAACTTCTTTGTTGTGATTAGTTTGTATGAAATTCTGTAGGCACAACAACTACTCGGTCATTTCCGTAGCCAACGCGAGACTGCTACAAACAGCAAGAAAAAAATCAAGTAACAAAACTGCTGCTACTGATCATGAGGTATGTAATGTACGTACAAGTAATTGTGCCAGAAACTAATCATATTATCAATGATTCTTTCGTCTTCTTGGCTAGCGTTTGGACATGATGTGTAAGTTAGTTTTTTTGGTCAAGTAGTACTGTAGTAGTAGAACTAGATATGTAAAGTGAGGCTGTTTTGCTGCAGCGCTTGTAGCATGTTCAGAAACTATTGTTTGATTGTTTCAGCTTAAGTTTGAGGTTGAGCTCATATTGTTTTCTTTGTACATAATTGTTGCAAGATGTTTTTATCTTTGTGATGAGATCAGTGAATCTTCTTGTAGCTGAAAACTTGATTATGGCTTTTTCTAAAGGATTTACAGTCATTTTTTGATGATATGTTAAGTGCAGATGCGTCGCAGGTTTGATCATCTCAGATTTGAATCATTGCATCCTGAAATGTATCCTAATGATCAAATTCAGAGAATTTTCCCATCCTATGGGGTGTTTGGTAGAGGTTATTGGATAGATTTGTGTGTAGTTTTGTAAAAATGAAATCTAACTAGTGTTCAGTATTAATAGTTTATTTAGGAGATTAGAGTTTTAGTAGATTATTTAGTAGATTTTGAAGTAAAATTATGAAATCTTGTAAGATTAGCTTTCAAGAGCTTTTTCGTTAGCTTTCAACTTTTTTAGACAAATATACCCCTTACAATCTTATCTTATAAAGCAGGAACCTCTATTACCACGTGTCAACACTGTATTTCTCGAAGCCTAAAAAATTATTTTAAAAAGTGATTTTTAAATGTTAATATAAATTGAAAATTGATTTTTAAATTCTTTAAAAAATATTTAAATAAATATTTTTATAAAAATAGTTTTCAAACTTTTACGAATTTGTTTTACCAACAAGCATATATTAGCAAATCAATTTAAAATATAATTAATTCGAAGAGATAAATACTTAAAAGAGAATTAAAAATCATAATATTGATTATAATTTCATTTTACAAAAATATGCATATAAATTTCTAAGTATTAAATATTTATTAAAACACTAGTTTTAATTTAGTTGTCACTTTTGGTAAATTTATCGTAAAAATCTACCCATACATCTCTTTTACCAAACAGTTGTCTAATTTTTCATAACTTACATACCTCTTAAAATTTTGATTTATGGCATGTGTTGAGTCGAAAGTAATTAAAGGTTCACTATCATCTCTTTTTAAGTCATTTTAAATTTAAATAAATATCAAATAGTTTTCACAATTATTAATTTTATAAAATCTCCTTTTAAAATGAAATCTTATTTAATTATATTATGATTTAAATTTATTATCTTTAACTAGTTCATGGAATTAATATTTTTTGATTTTCATTGATTAGTTTTTATTGTTTTAAAATTAAATCTAATTAAAATTATTATACATATAAGAGTTTACTATATATAAAAAATAATTATAAGAGAAGTAAAAGAGATCAACTATATATCAACTAAAACTACCAATTAAGCTATAGATACAACAAGTATGACAAATGTTTGTTGCCCACATTTGCAGAATAAATATACATCTAACAAGGTTTTACTATCTAAAACGTGACACTTAAGGTTGTTCAAAAATAACTTTGTTAAATTTGAAGACTTTAATCAACCATTTCTTTCAAAGTGAAAAAAGTATAACAATGAAGGGTATTTTTCTAAAATATGTATAAAGTTTTTACCAAAAATAAATCTATTGGTTTAAGTTAGTGAATTCTTTTTAAAAAAATTGAAAAAATATTATTTAAAAAAATGGAAAAAAAATTTCAAAAAATTTATATATACGGACCTTGATTTACTAGCGCAAATGAATTGTAATCCGTCATCGTCCAATTTTATTTTTTATTTTTTGAAAAAAAGTGGACGCCGACGCCTAAATTGATGTTTTGGGCGCCGTCTAATGTTGTCAGAGTATAAATTGAAAAAAAATATATATATTGGACACCGGCGTTATCCGTCAGCGCTTAAAATGGACACCGGCACCTACGAGTTTTGTTGGCTCTTATAGATTTGAACGTTGTATATATAAACCTTCTTTTTAATAGTTATTGTAAGAAAAGGACATGCATGAGATGATGCATGTAACTACATTGCCACCAAGGAAAAATGGAAAGTGGGCTCATTGATTAGACATGTGTAGTCCAAATTATTCCACCCATATTCATGCAACTTATTCTTCGATCACAATTTTTTTTTTCACAAATATTATTTTATAATACTTATTTGTACACAATTTCAACTATCATCAATATATACAGGCTTCTTGGCCTTGGGATATTCACGGGAAGAATTAGAGTTTCTTTCTCTAATAGTTTTATATATAGAGTGAGAACAAAATTATATAAATTTCTACTTTGCAATCAAGATATCACTTTGTTTAGGTCCAATTTGAAAATTTAATCCAGATATTATCTTGATATCGATATTTGATATATAACAATCGAAATAATTTATGTACATGGCTGCACATACACTTACTCCAACAAGCTAAATAACTCGAGTTCGCAAGCTCAATCAATCAGAGTTCAAAACAATACATATGTATCACTACTTTATATATCCTATCCGGACGTAGGCGAAGGCGAACCGAAAACGTAACATTTCAAAAAAAAAAAAAAATGTATCACTTGGGACTTGTTTGTTATATGTTTTATAGAATCTCAAATTTTGTTAGAATCACTCAAATTAATTTTTATGTGTGATACCAAAAGAAATATCGGATTGAATGATTATGGGTTCGTTTGGTAATGTAAGATTACATAGTTGAAGTTAAAAATTATTTAGATGAAGAATTAAGGAGATGAAATTGTTTAAGCAAATGAGTATGAAAATTAGTAAATTGAGTGTTTGATAAAATGAATACGATTGTGGGTAAATTACGAAATAGTATGAGTTAAATTTTTTTGTAAATGAAAGAGATTAAAAAAAAAAGGGATAAAAATGAGATTTAGTTTCAATTATCCTTATAATCGAATTTTAATAGGGTTATACAATTCCAATAATTTAATTCCCTTAATTTCCATAATCTAACATCGTTTATCTCCTTCATTTTCTTACCAAACGAAATTAAGAGAATTATTTTACCCTCTTATTTTCTATAATCTTAATCCTTTTTAATTTATTTATCTACAACCCCTACTATTTTTCATTCCAAGATATATTTTTTTTCATTTATATGAGTCGTTCAAACTACAGTGTTTTAGGTAGTTGATTGATTATGAACAAGTTGCAGCATCGACCATTATTTTATAAAATCAATTTATTTTAATAGCACATATTCTATAATCTTTAACCATAACCATGTTTCATAAACCGGATTAGATCATCTCACTCTTTCTTATTCCGATTTCAACCGAAACATGCATCATATCAAACGAACCCTATATGTTATAAGGATATTCGAGTTCAATCTCGTAATAACGCGTTTATTTAACTAGTGTCTGGTCAACCAAGTTGTAAAGCAACCTTGGTCGGTCGAACCAAACAAGAACTGTTTGATAATTTTTTTTTTTTACAAATTTAATCTTAACTTTAACGCAAAGCGACAACGCTGAAATTCATCGTAGTTGATGTCCGTTTATCGTTACCCATAATATTAGATAATTTGTAGTCCGTACTATGCATGCTTGGTACATTTTTGACTTATTGCTGGTTGTGTTTTGTTATGTCCATCTGACACTGATAAATCAAGAACGACCAACACATACACAACCACAGTTGTTGTTTTTTGGCAGAAAAGCAAGCAAGAACACCAAAATATGACCAAGAGATTCTCTGAATGTCACGTACGTACGTTGTATAAAATATACATTAGTACGTACGTTTGGTTTTAAATATTCTACAATTAAAATATTCTGCTATTTTAACACCAATTTGAATATATATATTAATAGTAGGGTCGCACATTTTTTTAATCATGTAAACGGTCCAACGGTAAGGTAATTTCCGGCTTTGGACCAGTAATGATCGAATACCGAAAAAAATATAATCCAAGTCGGATCGAAAGTTGATAAAAAAAAATGAAACTACAAAAATTCTAAATGATAGAGATTAGGTGGACCCGTGTCGTCGGAATCCTGGTTCGAGTTCAGTCTAGATTTCCAAAAATTTCTTTCCGGATCCAATATGAATTCTAAAGAAAGAATTTGGTTTACTAGGTTTTTTCTAATTTTGTGTTTAGTAAATGTACCCCTTGAGAGAAGAATGTGTAGAGTTTGAGAATAAATACAAAAGGTTGGAGTATATTTATTTTATTGAAATATTAAAAAGTCTAGTTACTACTATAGTTTTTCAAAAAGGCCTAGTTACCAAAATTGCCCAATTCTAAAATTTTTGGTTCACACAGTTGGACCAGTTAAACAAGCCTAGACTAATAGTTTCTTGTAACTAATTTCACACCGATATTCATATACGAAATTTCACTACGATCAAAATAGTTTCGAGTTAATTTGATCAATTATCACATACATAAATTATATTGAAATTATGATATAATAATGTAATACATGAAAGCTACCCGAAATCTCCTTTTATCTAATTTTAAATAATTAATAATTTTTTAAAACAATCATTTTCATATACCCTTAAAAATATTAATCAATTAATGTTCTTTTTACGAAAATAGCATTTTTAATATATAGTTCAAAAACTATAACTTATATTCTATTTTACTTCCATAGTGATCGTCAGGAATAGACTACTTTACAAATCATGTCACGAAAGATGAAGGCCGACCCATATCGTCAAATTTATCGTACAATGTGTGTAGCTATTGCAAATCTTCCTTTTTTTTTTATATCTTTATTTTCCGACTGGTGTATATAGTTTGTACTATGTACACTAATTGTGTGAAATTTCGGTAGATCGAAGATTATGCGGGATTTCATTGTTTGTTCAATGAGGCTTCATTGTATGTCCGAGCACACACATGTGTTGGGCTTATGTCAATCACATAAGTTCAATTATTTCATCGTAAAATCAAGTCGACAATAAATAAATAAAAGAAAGTATCACATCAACCTTAGAGAGATGAAGAGTGAAAATAAATATCTTAATCTATTTTGATAAAAAAAAATGAAGGAGATGGAGAATGAAAATTACGGATTTTTATAATCCAAATGAACTTCGATTATAAAAATTATTGGTCATACAATAATCTCATTCTTACTCGTTCTTCTTCACATTCTCCGTCTCGATCTTTGGCCAACACAAAAGTTTAACATCATTTTCGTAATTCTACTCACAATCTTATTAATTTAAGTATAAATTTATTTCACTACCCTATATCTATTATCTCTTTATTTAATTTCTATGCGGTAACTTTCATTTTTCACATGTTGTACGTAACGAAGCAATTAATATATGGCATGCAAAGGAGATCATTTATCGAGCATTCAATTCACCCACATGTCAACCTTCCCCTAAAATGCACATTTCTAGCATCTTGCCTTTTCTAGTGTTATAAATTTATATTTACAAAACAATCGTCCGGTCCAACTAATAGTATTTTTCAAAACTACTACTAGTAATTTGTTAGGATTTCAATATAATTTCTGGTCAATTAGGTAAGTAAGCCTTTTTGAGATTTCTATCGATTAACTAGATTTATGGTATGGATATGTTTAGGGTTGTGCATACGATCCGGACCGGACCGGACCGGTGGACCGTGAATTGAGAAAACCTTGGACCGTAGACCGGACCGGGTCCGGACCGGACCGGGTCCGGACCGGTTCGGTTCCGGGTTGGACCGATTTGTAAATTTTGAATATTGCGGACCGGACCGGTTTGTACCTAATATGTGCAATTTTGGTGAGGTTTTCCGGTCCAAAACCGGACCGGATCGGACCGAACTGGACCGGACCGTAACCCGGATTTTCCAAAAAACCTGGACCGTAAATTCCGGTCCGGTCCGGTTTTGCACAGCCCTAGATATGTTTAGTAAATGTACCCCTAATCAAACCGTTTACCCTTCAACTGCAATTTAATAAAAGTCGGTAAAAATTGAAGGGGCACACAAAACTAATGGAAATAGAAAATGATATATTTGATCAAATTATTTCTATAATTAATAAGAAAAACAAAATAAAATGTTGGTAATTTAGTTCATCACAAATTTGATACTTTTTGTATATTTTAAGTCATGATTTTTCACTATATTGTATGATTTTAATTATAATTATAATAACTCGCTGACGAAGAACGGTGGTGTCGTCGGTAGAGGTTGAGCGGAAATAGGTTTAGTTGAAAGAATAACTCGCTGACGAAGAACGGTGGTGTCGTCGGTAGAGGTTGAGCGGAAATAGGTTTAGTTGAAAGAATAACTCGCTGACGAAGAACGGTGGTGTCGTCGGTAGAGGTTGAGCGGAAATAGGTTTAGTTGAAAGAATAGTTTGATACCATGTGAGATTGTGGTTAAGTTTTCCTTAAGGTTTTAATTAAACGATGGATAATATTAACAGAAAAACCGTATTTACATAATTTCATAGGGAGACCCGTATTTATAATATTTACATAATCTATCAATATAGATAGAAAATTAAAAACCTACAAGTTTGGGTCGGAAGCGTTATGTTTGCATCCCGACCGACGTACTCAACGACGAATTGGAAAACCGTCAATTAGATCAAATGTAAAGTCCATCGGGCTTCATGACCCGATAAAATTAACATTTTGTGTAAGTTTTTATATTATTAGAACATGGTTACCCAACATGACCCAGAAAACGAGGATTGAACCCAGGAAAAAATGGTTGATAAATTTTGTATTGATGTAAAATATGATAAAAATAAATAAATAAATAAATAAACACAAATTTTACTCACAATAGAAGAGAGAGTATATGATGGTTGTTTTCAAAAACTTGATTGAAAAGTCTAATATTCCACTTCGTCCGTACAAAGTAATAAATTAGTAATAAATTATGTCGTCCGTACAAAGTAAAAGTCTAATTATTCACCAACTCAAACAGTGAGTCAGTAATTATGGATCGGAAAATCATCCGTACAAAGTAAAAGTCCAATATTAGTGTTGTAAAAAGGTTTTAAAGTTGATATTTTTATAGACCTCGAAACCCGAATATATTTTTAATTACCAGATATGATCGGAATTAACCCGTAAAAAAAAAATTGTTTGTAAACGAATCAAACTGAAAATGTCTAAAATTAAAATACAAATCATTTGAAACCGTAATTATGCATTGCTCAATTCTAAACTGGAATGGAACTGTTTTATGGCCACGACAAAACGGGTATTTCTTTAGTACGAATAACTCCTTAAAAATAAAATTTTAAGGTTGATCAATATTCAGTTGGTTTAGTGGTAGTGATGCTACACTTTTTAAGTGTTAGACGTATAGCGGATTCTCCGATTGAACCGAAAATTAAACCCTTCAAAAAAAAATATCGGGCTAATTTGGTTAATAGGCTTTTTTGAGTTTTAATTTTAGTAATCAGGCCATTTAGTGTTTTAATTAGGTAAATATACCCCAACCTTTCATATTTTTTTTTCAAACTCTAAACACTCTTCTTTCAAGGGCTACATTTAATAAAACTAAAACTCAAATAAGCCTAATAAACTAAAGAGAAAATTTAGTAAATAAGGCACTTTTTGTTTCTCATATACTAACTAGGCCCCTCTATTTTTTGCCTAAATTTTTAATTTTAAAATAAATTAATTTAAAGGGCATAAGGGGAAATGTAAAATATGAATCCTATAAAATTATCGCCAGTTAGGGTTTATTGCAGGATTTGCAGCCGTTCCATATTTCAGATCTGATTTCGCTCAAGATGAATCTTCTCGATCAATAGCGGTTTCCTGCGTTTTCCGACTCTGCAAACCGCCTGGAGAAGCCGCCGCCTCGCATGCCTGTAGGATCCGCCCACTCGCACGCCTGTAGAAGGTGGTTGCGTGATGCAACCGCCCACTCGAACGCTTGGAGAAGGTGGTTGCGTGATGAAACCGCTCACTCGTTGACCATCACTACGACCACCAAGGGAGCCGCCGCCTTGCTTTCCGGGCGAAGTCGTCGTCGCCACCTTGCTTTCCGGGTGAAGTCGTCGTCGCCTTGCCTTCCGGGAGATGCCGCTGCCGCCGTTGCAAAAGGAATGTTGAAGAAGCTGTTGCCGCTGTTGCAAAATAATTGTAAGCTGCTCACCTATTCTCACAGGAAACTTCCTAACCCTAACGGGGTAAATTCAAATTAAGGTGAATTACATATATCTATCCATATTTTATATTTATATTTATGACCCTAATTTTAGTAAATCTACAAATATGATCTTGCAAAGTTTATTACATATTTTGACCCAGATTTTATAATTGCAGAAAAGGTCAGAGTTTTGAGAGATCACAAAATGTTCCAATTTGATTAATTATAGAGTTTTACTCAACTTTATAAATACAAAATATAGTCTTTTTATAATTATAAATGTGCTTGTGTAACTTGATGGACTCGACGGGCTTGAACTTGTGTAACTCAACGGGCTTGAACTCGTGTAACTTGACGGGTTTGAACTTGTGTAACTCGATGGGTTTGGACTTGTGTAACTCGATAAGCTTGAACTTGTGTAACTCAACCTTGGGTAAATGACGGACGTACTTTTGGGTTTGTGCAACTCATTTGAGATTATGTAACTCAACCTTGTATAAACAACCGGACTTGTGTAACTCAACGTGTCTAAACAACTCATTTGAGATTGTGCAACTCATTTGAGATTGTGCAACTCATTTGAGATTGTGCAACTCATTTGAGATTGTGTAACTCAACCTTGTGTAACCATTGTGTAACTCAACCTTGTGTAACCATTGTGTAACTCAACCTTGTGTAACTCAACCTTGTGTAACCATTGTGTAACTCAACCTTGTGTAACCATTGTGTAACTCAACCTTGTGTAAACATTGTGTATAAACAACCGGACTTGTGTAATTTCCCCATACATTATATTGTGTAAATGACGGAATTGTGTAAATGACGGGATTGTGGGCTTGCGCCAACTCATTTGAGTTTGTGTAACTAAACCTTATGTAAATAAAGGACCGAACTTGTGTAATGGAAAAATGACGAAATTGTATCGACTGGACAAATACACAAGGACGCAATACATATATCGGCTAGACAAATACACAAGGACACAATACATATATTTTGCTTAATATTGTGTAATTGGAAATTGTGTATTCACATTGTCTAAGTGAAATTATGTATCAATATCGTGTAACGAAAAACTGTGTATTAATATTATGTATCGACTAGACAATACACAAGTTCAATTAGCCCAGCTGGTATAAGGGTGGAGGGAGGGCCTGTTGTCCAGAGTTCGATACTCACTAGCTACAATATTTCTAGTTTTTTAACTAAAACACAAAACTACCTACTTTGTACACAATGATGCAAAAAGTGCCTACTTAACCATTTTACCCTAAACTAAATTACTTCAAAAAAATTTTTAACTTGAAACGAAAGTAATAAACAATAACATACCGTTTATTTAATAACTTTGAACAATTTTTTTTAAAAAAAAAAACAACCGGACTGAACAATATTGCTTCCACGTGGCATAATGGCTCAATATCATCTAAATTCATAATTTTTTTTAGTTTTTCTCATTATCAGTTAATAAAGAAAATGGCGGAAGATAGATGTACCGGTGAAAATCGCTAGTAGTAAACTAAATTACGCACGCGAAGCGTGTAGTTTCGTTTTTCAGCTCCGGAATCTAACTACGCTTGTGGCGTGCGCAGTGGAGTCGATGCGAAGCCGATAAACTACGCATATGGTAAGCGTAGTTGAAGTTGAATTAAAAAAAAAAAAGGAACTTCAACTTTGGTTCCCATCACCGAAGTTGGAAATAAAACTCCAACTACTGACAAGCGTGGTTAGAGTGATTTTTTTTTTAAAAAAAAGAACTTCAATTTTAGTTCTCATTTCCAAAGTTAACTTTTAACACCTAAATTTAAGCATGTTCACGGGTCCGCCGGGTCGAGGGTCCGGGAAGGGTGACCCGGACCCGTGTAAAAGGTCAGTCCGCCGGGTCACGTGTCAGACCCGACGGGTCGGCGGGTTGGCCCTTTTGTTTTAAAACCCGATTATAAAAAAAAAAAAGAAAGAAAAGGGATGACCCGGCAGGTCGACCCGCCAACGGCTATTTTAGCCGTTCAGTTCGATTTTTTTTTAAATTTTTTTTTAATTGGTCGTTGGCGTGTTGACCCGCCGGGTCACGAGTAAGGATCACCTCGACCCTTACCCGTATCTATAACCCGCCGGGTCACTGACTCGTCGGGTTACGGGTAACCCGTGGACATGCTTACCTAAACTACGCTTTTGACAATCGTAGTTGGAGTTTTTCTTTTTAAAAAATAAATTTCAACTACGCATGCCATTACCGAAGTTATAGTTATTTAAAAAAAAAAGTCTTCATCGACTCTAACCGGCTTAGGACGACTCTCCAACTACGCTTGTCAAACGCGTAGTTCGAACCCAGATGCAAAAAGTACAACTACGCAATTCGCGTGCGTAATTGCGGGTATAAATAGCGTTTTTCGCCGGTACGTCTAAAATTTCTGAAGAAAATTATTTAGTATAGTATTCACTTGGAGTTAATATTAAACTGACACGCAATCACATTGGGACCCCCAAATACAAGACCCACCCGTGTGAGAGTTCTCTATTCCCACGTGCGTGCCAGCCACACATGTCGGCTACGCATATAATAAATAGAATATATCATATACTTACTAATATAATTATAATTATTTTAAATTATTTCGCTTTAATCAATCTTAAACTGTTTAGTGGAAATCTTCTACATTCACTTTCATACGACTAATAGTTAATACAAGAGAAAATTACCGGAAACCACCCGCTAAATAGGTCATATTGCAAATAACCACCCGCTCAATCACTATTTACCGGAAACCATCCGCTATATATACTCCGTTATCAAAAAACCACCTGGTGTCACTATACCGTTTGTTTTCCGTCTGGTGGACCCCACTTTATAATAAAATAATAATTTTTCTTATTTTTCTTCCTTTTCTATTTTTGAATGTATTTTCTTCCTCTCTTTTTTTGCTGGTAAATTACCTATCCAAACACAGACAACATTAACCCCAAATATTGCCAATAGAAGAACGGAATCTAAAGACTCTGACCTATTCTAAGAAGAGAAACTATCACATTCGAATAGGAAGCTGAAGAACACCAGTATAATTAGAATAATCCTAACCTAGTATCCAAATCAAAGGCCTCGTCAGAATTGTATACAACTCGAAGCTCCCTTAATAGAAAATATATCACCAAACAGATGATTGGTACTTAGCAATTTGTGAATCAGTAAGAGGTGTTAGCAAGAACCAATTGACCAAACAATCAATCTATGAATTCTCCCATGATTATGACAAATAAGGCCTTGCAATTGCAAACCCCTCTTTCTCTTCTTCTTTATCTGCTTCTAATCCGAGCCTTTGCAGATCAGGAAGAATGGTTGCTAGGAAATCAGAGTTCTTATCTCTTCTTCTTATCTTATTCTTCTTCTTCTTCCTTCCCTGTAAACAACTCTTGTTTGTCTCTATTTCTGCTGCCTTCTTCCTTGTTCTACAAAGTTCTAGATCCTCTGCTTCCAATACCATTTCCTTATCAGAGAAGATCGGCTGGATATTTTTGTCAGGAGAACAGAGTTTGGAGAGAAAGAATTGATGTTGTTGCTACTGATACTGCTCACAAGCTCGTCCATGGATCCTGTTGAGATTGATGGTAGTGGCGAATTTGAGATTTATAGGGTTTCATGAGACAAATTAGGGTCCGAATTAGGTAGGTTTTCTTGTTTGTTGAGAATTCCACGCTCAAACCAATAGGAATCCAAGAGGTTTAAAGGTTCTCAACTTCCATCTATGGCGGTTGGAGATTTCTAGGGTTTCTTGTGTGTTGAGGATTCCACGCCTTGAATTGGGATTGAGTTTATAATACCAACTTAAAAAAAAAAGGAATAAAATACATTCAAAAATAAAAAAGGAAGAAAAATAAGAAAAATAATTATTTTATTATAAAGTGGGGTCCACAAGACGGAAAACAGACGGTATAGTGACACAAGGTGGTTTTTTGGTAACGGAGTATATATAACGGATGGTTTTCGGTAAATAGTGATTGAGCGGGTGGTTGTTTGCAATATAACCTATTTAGCGGGTGGTTTCCGGTAATTTAGCGATCTCCATTATTTGAAATAATCAGGTACTATTATTATGATTATTTGGGTATAGAATATGCAGTTTACTATTATGTTTTTAATGTAATATTTTCTAGATCAATAATATATTTAAACTTAGTGATTCGATTTAATCCACCTTAAATCCTTAATCAATTAACAAAATAAAATAAATAATATAAATTCAATATATATATATATATATATATATTATAATTATATTTCTTACTGATTAATTTACATAATATTCAATATATATTATGTAATATTATAGAATGCATCTCTTTATTTTCGAGTTTATTCATATAATGAAATTTGGTAAATTTCGGATGAACCTCTTGTACTTTTAACCTTTTCGGATTATATCTAGGGCTAATTTGGAAACTAGGCTATTTTGAGATTATAAGAGAGTAACTAGGCCTTTTCTATTTTCTTATTAGTAAATGTACCCCTAAATTATATTTACCGTTCAATCACTTTAACTTCCTCTACTCTCCCCTCTCTCCTCAACGAAAACCCTTAATCATCTAGGTCTTCCGCTTCTCTCACTTCTCCTCATCTGCTACCCCTTCTCCCTCCTTAGATCCGATGACATCTCCGGCCTCACCATTGCTAGCCTTGCCCCCTCACTCGGATCTGGTTTTGCCCCCTCACTCGGATCTGGTTTTGCCCCCTCACTCGGATCTGGTTTTGCCCCCTTTTTTAGTTTCGCCAAGGGTTTCTGATTTTGCCCCTTTTCTTTCTCGATTGAAACAAGTTACAGCCAGTGCTCATCCCTCACTCCGTACTCACAAAGGCGCCGATGATTGCAACTTCAGGTATATATTCCTCCCTTCTCATTATTGCCTAAAGTATACATTAGATCTAACGCAGCCTAGACCTTGAGAAGCTCGTACTTCTCGCTCACAGAACCACCCTTTTGTCTCTGGAACTGGATGTAACGCAGTGTATTGGCAAGGAACACTTTTTCTTGAGAGTCTGTTGCGGAATTATCACTTTGCATCTCTGTCGTGATTAATTCATTCAATTCCTGGATGGTGGACACAGTGATATTTGTATTGCCCTTTTCATAGAAGTAGAGATACTTGTTGAGAATTTCAATAAAAAGCACAACAGAACCTTCAAATGATTTCTTCAAAACAGGGAGCTCCAACTAGCGTACCTCTCCCCTTCCCTTGGGCCTTTAGGATCATCAGCCCAAAACAAATGAGAAGATGCACAAACAGCTCTGCATTGATCAGGTTTCTTCAATAGATTTCTGGCATACCTTGTTGCTTTGTGAGTCAGAGTATCCCTGTTCTCGACACCAAATACATTCATCCGGTGAAGCGTCTCTATTATCAGGTTTAATGAAGTGTTTTGGTATGTAAAATTTTTGGTATGTAAAATTTCTGGTATGTATAATTACTAGTATGTAAAATTTCTGGTATGCAAAATTTCTGGTATAAAGATTTCTGGTATGTAAAATTTCTAATATGTAAAATTTCTGGTATGCAAAATTTCTGGTATGTAGATTTTTGGTATGCAAAATTTCTAGTATGTAGATTTCTAGTATGTAAAATTTCTAGTATGTAAAATTTCTGGTATGTATAATTACTGGTATGTAAAATTTCTGGTATGCAAAATTTTTGGTATGTAAAATTTTTGGTATGTATAATTTCTGGTATGTATAATTTCTGGTATGTAAAATTTCTGGTATGTAAATTTCTGGTATGAAAACAAACTAGAAAATAAAAAAAATAAAAAATAAAAAGAAAAAAGAAAATAAAAAAGGGAAAAACAAAAGCAAATAAAAAATTAAGTTAGTAACGTACGTATTTGAAAAATCCTCTTTCTTTTTCCTTTTTTTCAATAGAAGAGTTTCTTTTTTTAAATAAAGGGGTTAATTGTTTTTACCAACCATTAAATGAAAGTGGTAAAAAATTATGGGGTACATTTACTAAATCATATTCTCAAAAAAGCCTAGTATGTCAAATTCTCCCTTATATCTATGGGTTTTTTAGTTTTCGGATGATGTCCGGAGTTTTTAGACTTTTATGGATTATACCCTTATACCATTCATAAATTTATATTTATTAACGTTTTAAGGAAATAAAAAAAAAATCATTCAAGAAATTATCAATGCCTTTAAAATGACTATTAATAATAACTAGCAAATAAATAATTTTTTGGACAAATTTGGTTAGTAGGCTGTTTAGAGAAATAGTGATAGTAAGTAGGTTTTTTTGTTTTTCAATTAAGTAAACATACCCCTCTTTTTTTTTTTTTTTTTTT
>BSUD01000001.1:162644673-162711027 GCA_033239045.1 Fagopyrum esculentum
AAAAAAAAAAAAAAGGCAAGAAAAATAATAAAAGAAAACAAATTCAGTAATTAAAAATTATACTTATATGATAAATAACAAACATCATTTATTCTTTCTTTCTAATAGAAGGGTTAATAATTTTTACCTACTATTAAATGAAAGTGGTAAAAAATTTGGGGTACATTTTCTTAAACAAAAACTAAAAAAAGCCTAGTATGTCAAATTCTCCCTAATTTTTTTCCTCAAAATATAAATTTATAAATGATAGAAGGGTATAATCAGAAAATTTTTTAAAACTCAAGGGCACCATACAAAAACTAAAAAACCATGGAATATAATCTGAAAAAAGTCAAAAGTACAAACTTTAGCCTCTCAATCTTATAATTCTTAGAGTTAGAGTTTAGAATTGTGGTTTATAGTCGAGGTTTAAATTTTTTCTTATAGATTTGGATTTTGTAAAAAAAAACTTTATATGCATTTAATAAAAATAGATTTAGCGAGATTTCGTGTATGTGAAAGACGAAAATATCCCTACATTAAACATTCAATTTCATCTTTTATTAGTCGTTTTTTTTCTTCAACCTAACTCATTCACACGAAGAAACAAATCAAATAGGGTGGCAATACCACTATCCTAAAAAAAACGCTCTATTCTCTCTCCTGGCCTCCCCGGTGTAACTCGCATGCACCACCCTAGTGCGGCCTCCAGGCTGTGCCCCGCCCACTTCTTCTCGGCCTCCCCATGGCTGGCTCTAGTGTAAAAGCTAGGATTTTCAAATCCTAATAAAGGATGTTTAAGGGTGAGTAAGTTAATCATCGATATTAATTGACCCATAAATCGCGAATAGTGTGTAGATGACGAGTATAAATTCCACCATTATGATTTTGGTGTAAATTTGGACTTATGGGGAAATTTTCACTTTTTCCTCCGGGGAATAATTTTTACCCTCTGGTATTATTTGGAGCATTTGGGAGCTTCAATTAATAAAATTGCAGTTGAGAGAAATGATCAGGACATCGGATATGTTCTAGATATGAAATAACATGGAAAGGCAAAATGGCCAAAAGAGTCGCTATTTCGTTTCTTAGCGGCTAAGAAAGTCGGCTTAGGAATACGCGTTTTCCGAGAAAGTTGCGGAATAATTATCCAAACAATATGTCGGATTTATTGTTCCAATTTCGAGAAGTTTGGAGAAGGGGCTCAAACCGCCTTCGGATCGGTTAAAGGATAACTATCGACTTTACTAAAGGATAATTATCGTCTTCGCTATAAATAGCGGAAATTCATTTATTAATTCATTTCCTTTCACGTTTCTTCGTAAAAGCTCTGATTTCTCTCAACCTTCAAATTCAGATCTACTCTTCGTTTGTAATCCGATTTCAATTCCGTTTGAGTTTTCGGATTCCTCTCTTCGTCCTCTTCATTTCGGTACCGAGTTTGTGTTTTTCCGAGCACATAAAGGGCTGGTCGAGCATATTAGTGTTTTGGTCGGTCCCGTCGCTAAGCTTCCGGTGAATCTGATGGTGTCCGAGCGTAGCCTGCGTCGTTGTGATTCCGAATCTTCTTTCGGATCGTCAATCGGGTTAGTAACGAATAAGTTATGAATTTATTCGTTTTCAGTATTGCGATTTGGCCTAAATTGACCTTAGGCTTGTCAAAATGGATAATTGGAAATTCCATTATGCTCGTTACATTATTCTGGTGGTTATGGGCTATTTGTTTGATGAGATCTGATGACAGTTGGGTTGAGAAACTGCCTGCGGGCAAAAGGTTATTCTGATGAATTTTAATTAATTAATTAAAGATTAATTAATTAAATTGGGAATCTAGAAAACGCTATAAGCTAATTAAATTCAAAGGAATGAATTCAATTGATGTTTGAAGCAAGAAGTTTAATACGAGGAATATGATATTCTCGACAGGTGTTGTTGAAGACGGTAGACTAACTATAGCTTAGTTGCTCAGTGAGCGTATCCAGGTAAGTCTTCGGACTTACTTAGCTTCGATCTGCAGAAACCGTGCCTGAGAGATTTATATCTCACTGTGTTGATATGTGTTGTTGTTTTGAAATGCCTTGTTGTGTTGAAATGTGAATGTTGCTGTGCATTGAGATGTGTTATGTGTGAAGCATGCTTGATGTGTTTATGATGAAAATGACGTTATGATGTGTAAAGCATGCTTAATGTTGTTGTGATTATTATCATGTCATAATTATGAGAAATGATTAAATGAACATGTGTTAGCCTATTGAGGCGTGCTATTGAATGACATGATAAGCTTACTGAAACATGATAATGTATGAGATGATAAGCCTTTTGAGGCATGTGATATGATGATGACCTGTAAAGGTCAATAGTATGTAAAGTGAGTATTTTGCAGTGAATACCGGAGCTCGGCCAAGCCCGGATCACTTGCGTTGTATAAGAATGACATCGAGTCTGATGGACTTCAGGCTCGGGTCGCACACCTAATGAAAATGGTAAATGTTTGCATTAACATGAATGGCAAAATGTTGCATGTGGTTAGGAGTTAAGACCATAACTCACCACGAGAAAGCCTGGCCCGTAGACTTGATCAGTCTGGCTACGACCTAAGAGCAAATGTCTGAATTAACCTAATCTGTGCAATGGTGAGCTCACACCAAAGCCAGAACCGTATAAGCAATGGTTCCGGATTAATGGGTCCGGGATCGAAAATTGTAAATTTCATACTGCATTCACGTGCATCATTCATAAAAGCATGATATCATCTCATGAGCACGGTATATGGTA
This sequence comes from Fagopyrum esculentum, assembly GCA_033239045.1. Lineage (NCBI taxonomy): Eukaryota > Viridiplantae > Streptophyta > Magnoliopsida > Caryophyllales > Polygonaceae > Fagopyrum > Fagopyrum esculentum. The sequence goes on from BSUD01000001.1 coordinate 162,647,428, forward strand.
TTTGAATATATTTGTTGTGTTGTGATGTGATGATATAATCTCTCGTGGATAGATTATGATCGGTAGCTAACGGTTTTAAACCGAATCTTTTTAGGTAATGCTGATCATAGGAACGCTTCAGGGATGTCAGCTGCAGGGTGTGGACAGCCGGGGCAGTGTTAACCCAAGGGTTGGTTGAACTATTTTTGAAACTAATCGCTTGCAAGCGAGTCTTTTGTTGGTTGTGTGCAACTGTGTACACATGTTGATTTCAGGCTGAAGTTTTAAGACACCTGTTCAGGTGTCATGTTTTAAAGTGTTGTTTTGGGATATACATACTAACTTCATGCATGGTTGTTATGTAAACGTTTTCTAAATGACAGGTTGAATGTTTTCATTATTTTCTTCGTGCTTCTTGTTGCAAGGTCCTATTTGTGAAGTTGTTGTCAGGCTAACTGATGGGACCCACTGTGTGGTCCTTAGCCTAGTGACGTCTTGGGTTATTTAAAACTCGGGTCGTTACAGATTGGTATCAGAGCTTAGGTTGACAACAAGGGCACATGTGACTTGAGATGAGACATGATAGTTCAACCTAAATACAACCCAGTCCGGGTTGGTTTTGAAAGGACATTTAAGTTTTCAAAAGATTTTGAAAATTACTGACATATGGTTTTAATGAATTTAAAATCATATGCATAGTCGGGATTGTGGGTAAAGACACTGTCTTCCACTCCTCAGCGTGACTCCTTGTAAGTGTAGTTCTCTCTCTAACTTGTTAAGATTATAGTATTCTTATAGATATCACTATTGTTATAAGTAGTGGATATATATGAAGAGAGAACGATCTTGAATGTTCCGGTTTGTCGAAACCGTGATAAAGGCAACCGTAAGCGTTTTGATTAAGAGACAAGGAAGTTGCAGCTCCATTACGAGTATGTCAATGGGAGCACAATGTGCAAGTGTGCCAGTAGAAGTACGACAAGCTAGAAGTACATGAGAGTATAATGTTTAAAGTAAGTGGTCATGGTCAAGTACCTCTACCCATCGAGTTACATGAGATGAGAAGATGCAAGAATATAGCGATAGAAAGGGCTATTGCTACGATAGAAACGCAAGGGCAAGCATGAGTTGTTGTACCCCAAACACTAGAAGTTCCATATGAGGAACAAGAAGGTAGTGAACTTCATTAGAGAAGTGGCTAAGGCCATAAAAAGAAGAGATGTGTTAGTGGTTGCAGGAGCTTATGTAATGCAAGTTGATTGGCGGTTGAACCACATAAACGTGACTTTTGGGGACATTGGAGGGCTAGAAAAGTATAAGATGAAACTTGCAGCAACCTTCATGCAGAACATTGGTGCGTGTTGGTGGATGAGAAATCGTGCAATCAGTGTGGATTACGAGACTTTCAAGAGTCGGATTTGGACTAACTTGTTAAAGTCTTTTCTGGAAGCAACATTTGGAGGTTCTCCTATGATGGAGATGAATTTCACGAGGAGTATACATTGTTGGATGAGAGTGCACCATTTTTGAGCAATTGATAAGATTGTTTATGATAGGATGAAACGACCTCTTAGTTGGTGTTGTCACCATTTGAAGATATGACGTTATTGGAGTATTAGGAGAGGATAATAAAGCTTGAAGCAAGACAAGGCTTTAGGAAAGAGATGGATTCCTAAACTAGTGGAGGAAAGAGGCAGAAGTCTACTCCAAGTTTCTTGAACCTGCGAGTACGAGATGTGTGAGTCAAGAAACAAGGCCTTCTCCACAACCAAGATCATAAGAGAAATTGGAGGGAAGAACATGTTTCAATTGTGGAGACCTAAATCATTACAAGAAGGATTGATCAAAAAGTCAAACTACATGTTTCAGATGTAGTTAACCTAGAGATATGATAAAGTTTGTGAGACTAGGGGATAATGTTAACTCAAGGATCTTGTCCTAATGTGAGAGGAGGAGAAAGTCAAAGTTTACGTGGAAGCTAGGCAAGTAAAGTAGCCAACCGATATCCTTATTACCGGATTGGATAATGATGACGTGATTCTAGGCATCGATTGGATGATCAAGTATATGGATAAGATAGATGATACTTGTCATGTTCAAAGGAAGTGAGCTACAAGACCCGCTAGTGATGATCTCTGCGATGAAAGCAAGTAAGCTGGTAAGGAAAGGATTGAAGCATATTTATGTTATGCTTTGGAGAAATAAGGAAAGATTCAATTGAAATACATTCCAGTTGCACGCGAGTTTAAGGATGTTTTCAAGATGAATTACCTGGATTACCACTTGCTAGGCAAGTTGACTTTAGAATCGATCTAGAGCCTAGAACTAGACCAATTTCTAAAGCTCCGTACAGAATGGCACCAGTGGAAATGCTTGAGTTGAAGAAGCAGTTGGAAGAATTGACAGATAAATGATTTATTCGGCCAAGTGTGTCACCATGGGGAGCGCTATTATTGTTCGTGAAGAAAAATAGATGGTACAATGAGGCTATGTATCGACTATAGAGAACTGAATAAGATGACGATTAAGAACAAGTATCCACTGCCACGAATTGATGATTTGTTAGATCAGTTGCAAGGATCAAAGGTGTTCTCCAAGATAGACCTACGGTCAGGCTATCACCACTTGAAGATTCAAGAAGATGACATCCATAAGACCGCATTCAGGACTCGGTTTGTTGTGGTCTTTATAGATGATATATTGGTTTATTCACGAAGTAGTGAAGAGCATTTGAAAGCAGTTCTTCAAGTATTGAGGAAAGAAAAGCTTTATGCTAAGTTATCCAAGTGTGACTTCTGGATGAAAGAAGTAACATTCTTAGGATACGTGATCACTGCAGATGGAATCAGAGTTGACTCATCCAAGATTCTAATTATGCTAGCATGGGAACCACCCAAAAACGTAAAGGATATACGTAGTTCCTAAGATTAGCGGGATACTACAAATGTTTTGTAAAAGAGTTTTCCATCATAGCAAGACCTATGACCAACCTATTTCAGAAGAAGACAAAGTTTGTATGGACTAACAAGTGTCAAGCAAGCCTTGAAGAGTTAAAGAAGAGATTGACTACTGCACCTGTGTTAAGTTAGCCGAATGGAGCACTAGAGTTCATTGTTTACACTGATGCATCTAAAATGGACTTGGAATGCGTTCTGATGTAGAATGACAGTCATATCATATGCATCAAGACAATTGAGGTAGTATGATCAAAACTACCCAATACATACCTTAGAGTTAGCAACGGTACTTCGTTCACTAAAATTGGTGGCACTGCTTGCTTGGAACAACATGCATGATTATGAGACATCATAAGAGTTTGAAGTACATATTCACTTAGGAAAATTGAATATGAGACAAAGAAGATGGTTAGAGATAATAAAGGTATATAATTTGAATAAATTATATCATCTTGACAAGGCTAAAGTCGTGGCCGATGCTCTGAGCAAAAAGTCGGTTCAAGAAGAGAAGGTGATTTCTCGTTTGACTGCACAATCTGAGATACAAAAAGATATGATTTATAGTGGTAGAGAGAAATATGGGTTTAGAAAGACCAAGGGTATTTGTGTACCTTGGAGATCGTGCCTAGTTGGATGAAAGAGATCCAACATAAACAACTAAGTTCCTTGATCTGACCAAGGTGAGGTCAATGATCACGAATGATGAAAGTTTAGATTCTTTATCAACGACGACAATATGATTGGATACCAAGGAAGAATATGTATGCCTCAAGATGATGAGATTAGAAGAAATATTCTTGTTGATGCTCATACAACACCATAGATCGAACAAGATGTACCGGGATATTAAACCCTACTTTTGGTTGCAAGGTATGAAGAAAGATATTGCTGAGTTTGTGCCACGGTGTCAAACATGTCAACAAGTTAAGATTGAACACCAAAGGCAAGGAGAAGAACTTCAATCATTGGAAATACCGGAGTAGAAATGGGAACACATCACCATGGATTTTGTAACCAGTCTACATAATAGCAAGGGTTATGACTCCATATTGGTGGTGGTTGATCAATTAACAAAGACTGCAAGATTTATTCCTATCAAGGAAACTTGGGATGTGAACAAGTTAGCAGAGGAATTGGTGAATCAGATAGTCAGATTACATGGAGTTCCTAAGACCATAGTTTCAGACAGAGATGAACGATTTACTTCCCAATTCTAGAGCCAAGTACAAACAATAATGGGAACTAAGTTGAATTTTACAACAACGTTCCATCCACAGTCAGATAGTCAGTCAGAAAGGACTATTTAGACTTTAGAAGACTTGTTGAGGTCATGTGTGCTTGATTGGGGACCGATATGGCCAGATCAATTACCGTTGGTCGAGTTCACCTACAACAACAATTGACATGCATCCATTGGGATGGCACCATATGAAGCACTGTACGGAAGGAAATGTCGAACCCCATTATGTTGGGATGAGCCTGCCGATGTCTTTGATACGGCTCCAGACAAAGTTAAAAGTGATATTGAAAAAGTTGCTTTGATTCGAGAAAGGATGTTGGTTGCACAGAGTAGACAAAAATCGTATGCTGATAAGCGCCGACGTCCGCTAGAGTTTGAAACAGGGACACACGTCTGGCTGAAAGTTTCACCGACTCGTGGAGTCAAACGGTTTGGTATCAAGGGAAAGTTAAGTCCTCGGTATATTGGACCGTTTGAGATTTTGGAAAAAGTTGGTAAAGTAGCTTATCGTCTAGCATTACCGCCAACAATGGATGGAGTACATCCAGTGTTTCATGTATCACAACTAAGACAGTATCAACCAGATCCGAGCCATGTACTCAGCTATGATGCTATCGAGATAGAGCCTGATCAGACCTATGCCGAGTTCCCTATGGCCGTGTTAGATAGAAAGATAAAGAAGTTAAGGAATAAAGAGATTCCATTAGTGAAGATCCAGTGGTCCCGAAGGGGAACGGAAGAGGCTACATGGGAAACAATTGAGCACATGGAGAGAAATTATCCAGAGGTGTTTAGTTCTTTGATCGGTGATTAAGATAGAGGTATGAATTAGTACCTAACTTTTCCACTAACTAATGTGCCTATATGATTCTATGTTTATGTGATTTATGTGTGTGTGAATTGATTTGTGTTTGCTAACATAGGAAGTGATAGACTTCCCTAGTGTGAGCATGATGACCCCGCTAACGTGATAATAATCTATGCTTGCACGAAATGCAAAGATAGGTTAATTATGTGATTGACGGATTCAGTCTTCTGATGAGTTGTGTACTAAAGTTTCGGGACGAAACTTTTTCTTAAGGGGTGTGTGATGTAAAAGCTAGGATTTTCAAATCCTAATAAAGGATGTTTAAGGGTGAGTAAGTTAATCATCGATATTAATTGACCCATAAATCGCGAATAGTGTGTAGATGACGAGTATAAATTCCACCATTATGATTTTGGTGTAAATTTGGACTTATGGGGAAATTTTCACTTTTTCCTCCGGGGAATAATTTTTACCCTCTGGTATTATTTGGAGCATTTGGGAGCTTCAATTAATAAAATTGCAGTTGAGAGAAATGATCAGGACATCGGATATGTTCTAGATATGAAATAACATGGAAAGGCAAAATGGCCAAAAGAGTCGCTATTTCGTTTCTTAGCGGCTAAGAAAGTCGGCTTAGGAATACGCGTTTTCCGAGAAAGTTGCGGAATAATTATCCAAACAATATGTCGGATTTATTGTTCCAATTTCGAGAAGTTTGGAGAAGGGGCTCAAACCGCCTTCGGATCGGTTAAAGGATAACTATCGACTTTACTAAAGGATAATTATCGTCTTCGCTATAAATAGCGGAAATTCATTTATTAATTCATTTCCTTTCACGTTTCTTCGTAAAAGCTCTGATTTCTCTCAACCTTCAAATTCAGATCTACTCTTCGTTTGTAATCCGATTTCAATTCCGTTTGAGTTTTCGGATTCCTCTCTTCGTCCTCTTCATTTCGGTACCGAGTTTCTGTTTTTCCGTTGAAGTTATGGCCAGGTCGAGCATTCCCCTTATATGGCCGGTTCCGTCGCTCAGATTCCGGTGAATCTGATGGTGTCCGAGCGTAGCCTGCGTCGCTGTGATTCCGAATCTTCTTTCGGATCGTCAATCGGGTTAGTAACGAATAAGTTATGAATTTATTCGTTTTCAGTATTGCGATTTGGCCTAAATTGACCTTAGGCTTGTCAAAATGGATAATTGGAAATTCCATTATGCTCGTTACATTATTCTGGTGGTTATGGGCTATTTGTTTGATGAGATCTGATGACAGTTGGGTTGAGAAACTGCCTGCGGGCAAAAGGTTATTCTGATGAATTTTAATTAATTAATTAAAGATTAATTAATTAAATTGGGAATCTAGAAAACGCTATAAGCTAATTAAATTCAAAGGAATGAATTCAATTGATGTTTGAAGCAAGAAGTTTAATACGAGGAATATGATATTCTCGACAGGTGTTGTTGAAGACGGTAGACTAACTATAGCTTAGTTGCTCAGTGAGCGTATCCAGGTAAGTCTTCGGACTTACTTAGCTTCGATCTGCAGAAACCGTGCCTGAGAGATTTATATCTCACTGTGTTGATATGTGTTGTTGTTTTGAAATGCCTTGTTGTGTTGAAATGTGAATGTTGCTGTGCATTGAGATGTGTTATGTGTGAAGCATGCTTGATGTGTTTATGATGAAAATGACGTTATGATGTGTAAAGCATGCTTAATGTTGTTGTGATTATTATCATGTCATAATTATGAGAAATGATTAAATGAACATGTGTTAGCCTATTGAGGCGTGCTATTGAATGACATGATAAGCTTACTGAAACATGATAATGTATGAGATGATAAGCCTTTTGAGGCATGTGATATGATGATGACCTGTAAAGGTCAATAGTATGTAAAGTGAGTATTTTGCAGTGAATACCGGAGCTCGGCCAAGCCCGGATCACTTGCGTTGTATAAGAATGACATCGAGTCTGATGGACTTCAGGCTCGGGTCGCACACCTAATGAAAATGGTAAATGTTTGCATTAACATGAATGGCAAAATGTTGCATGTGGTTAGGAGTTAAGACCATAACTCACCACGAGAAAGCCTGGCCCGTAGACTTGATCAGTCTGGCTACGACCTAAGAGCAAATGTCTGAATTAACCTAATCTGTGCAATGGTGAGCTCACACCAAAGCCAGAACCGTATAAGCAATGGTTCCGGATTAATGGGTCCGGGATCGAAAATTGTAAATTTCATACTGCATTCACGTGCATCATTCATAAAAGCATGATATCATCTCATGAGCACGGTATATGGTATTTGAATATATTTGTTGTGTTGTGATGTGATGATATAATCTCTCGTGGATAGATTATGATCGGTAGCTAACGGTTTTAAACCGAATCTTTTTAGGTAATGCTGATCATAGGAACGCTTCAGGGATGTCAGCTGCAGGGTGTGGACAGCCGGGGCAGTGTTAACCCAAGGGTTGGTTGAACTATTTTTGAAACTAATCGCTTGCAAGCGAGTCTTTTGTTGGTTGTGTGCAACTGTGTACACATGTTGATTTCAGGCTGAAGTTTTAAGACACCTGTTCAGGTGTCATGTTTTAAAGTGTTGTTTTGGGATATACATACTAACTTCATGCATGGTTGTTATGTAAACGTTTTCTAAATGACAGGTTGAATGTTTTCATTATTTTCTTCGTGCTTCTTGTTGCAAGGTCCTATTTGTGAAGTTGTTGTCAGGCTAACTGATGGGACCCACTGTGTGGTCCTTAGCCTAGTGACGTCTTGGGTTATTTAAAACTCGGGTCGTTACAGATTGGTATCAGAGCTTAGGTTGACAACAAGGGCACATGTGACTTGAGATGAGACATGATAGTTCAACCTAAATACAACCCAGTCCGGGTTGGTTTTGAAAGGACATTTAAGTTTTCAAAAGATTTTGAAAATTACTGACATATGGTTTTAATGAATTTAAAATCATATGCATAGTCGGGATTGTGGGTAAAGACACTGTCTTCCACTCCTCAGCGTGACTCCTTGTAAGTGTAGTTCTCTCTCTAACTTGTTAAGATTATAGTATTCTTATAGATATCACTATTGTTATAAGTAGTGGATATATATGAAGAGAGAACGATCTTGAATGTTCCGGTTTGTCGAAACCGTGATAAAGGCAACCGTAAGCGTTTTGATTAAGAGACAAGGAAGTTGCAGCTCCATTACGAGTATGTCAATGGGAGCACAATGTGCAAGTGTGCCAGTAGAAGTACGACAAGCTAGAAGTACATGAGAGTATAATGTTTAAAGTAAGTGGTCATGGTCAAGTACCTCTACCCATCGAGTTACATGAGATGAGAAGATGCAAGAATATAGCGATAGAAAGGGCTATTGCTACGATAGAAACGCAAGGGCAAGCATGAGTTGTTGTACCCCAAACACTAGAAGTTCCATATGAGGAACAAGAAGGTAGTGAACTTCATTAGAGAAGTGGCTAAGGCCATAAAAAGAAGAGATGTGTTAGTGGTTGCAGGAGCTTATGTAATGCAAGTTGATTGGCGGTTGAACCACATAAACGTGACTTTTGGGGACATTGGAGGGCTAGAAAAGTATAAGATGAAACTTGCAGCAACCTTCATGCAGAACATTGGTGCGTGTTGGTGGATGAGAAATCGTGCAATCAGTGTGGATTACGAGACTTTCAAGAGTCGGATTTGGACTAACTTGTTAAAGTCTTTTCTGGAAGCAACATTTGGAGGTTCTCCTATGATGGAGATGAATTTCACGAGGAGTATACATTGTTGGATGAGAGTGCACCATTTTTGAGCAATTGATAAGATTGTTTATGATAGGATGAAACGACCTCTTAGTTGGTGTTGTCACCATTTGAAGATATGACGTTATTGGAGTATTAGGAGAGGATAATAAAGCTTGAAGCAAGACAAGGCTTTAGGAAAGAGATGGATTCCTAAACTAGTGGAGGAAAGAGGCAGAAGTCTACTCCAAGTTTCTTGAACCTGCGAGTACGAGATGTGTGAGTCAAGAAACAAGGCCTTCTCCACAACCAAGATCATAAGAGAAATTGGAGGGAAGAACATGTTTCAATTGTGGAGACCTAAATCATTACAAGAAGGATTGATCAAAAAGTCAAACTACATGTTTCAGATGTAGTTAACCTAGAGATATGATAAAGTTTGTGAGACTAGGGGATAATGTTAACTCAAGGATCTTGTCCTAATGTGAGAGGAGGAGAAAGTCAAAGTTTACGTGGAAGCTAGGCAAGTAAAGTAGCCAACCGATATCCTTATTACCGGATTGGATAATGATGACGTGATTCTAGGCATCGATTGGATGATCAAGTATATGGATAAGATAGATGATACTTGTCATGTTCAAAGGAAGTGAGCTACAAGACCCGCTAGTGATGATCTCTGCGATGAAAGCAAGTAAGCTGGTAAGGAAAGGATTGAAGCATATTTATGTTATGCTTTGGAGAAATAAGGAAAGATTCAATTGAAATACATTCCAGTTGCACGCGAGTTTAAGGATGTTTTCAAGATGAATTACCTGGATTACCACTTGCTAGGCAAGTTGACTTTAGAATCGATCTAGAGCCTAGAACTAGACCAATTTCTAAAGCTCCGTACAGAATGGCACCAGTGGAAATGCTTGAGTTGAAGAAGCAGTTGGAAGAATTGACAGATAAATGATTTATTCGGCCAAGTGTGTCACCATGGGGAGCGCTATTATTGTTCGTGAAGAAAAATGGATGGTACAATGAGGCTATGTATCGACTATAGAGAACTGAATAAGATGACGATTAAGAACAAGTATCCACTGCCACGAATTGATGATTTGTTAGATCAGTTGCAAGGATCAAAGGTGTTCTCCAAGATAGACCTACGGTCAGGCTATCACCACTTGAAGATTCAAGAAGATGACATCCATAAGACCGCATTCAGGACTCGGTATGGGCACTACGAGTTCGTGGTTATGCCATTTAGATTAACCAACGCACCTGCTGTGTTTATGGAATTGATGAATCGGATCTTCATTGGATACTTGGATAGGTTTGTTGTGGTCTTTATAGATGATATATTGGTTTATTCACGAAGTAGTGAAGAGCATTTGAAAGCAGTTCTTCAAGTATTGAGGAAAGAAAAGCTTTATGCTAAGTTATCCAAGTGTGACTTCTGGATGAAAGAAGTAACATTCTTAGGATACGTGATCACTGCAGATGGAATCAGAGTTGACTCATCCAAGATTCTAATTATGCTAGCATGGGAACCACCCAAAAACGTAAAGGATATACGTAGTTCCTAAGATTAGCGGGATACTACAAATGTTTTGTAAAAGAGTTTTCCATCATAGCAAGACCTATGACCAACCTATTTCAGAAGAAGACAAAGTTTGTATGGACTAACAAGTGTCAAGCAAGCCTTGAAGAGTTAAAGAAGAGATTGACTACTGCACCTGTGTTAAGTTAGCCGAATGGAGCACTAGAGTTCATTGTTTACACTGATGCATCTAAAATGGACTTGGAATGCGTTCTGATGTAGAATGACAGTCATATCATATGCATCAAGACAATTGAGGTAGTATGATCAAAACTACCCAATACATACCTTAGAGTTAGCAACGGTACTTCGTTCACTAAAATTGGTGGCACTGCTTGCTTGGATCAACATGCATGATTATGGCACATCATAAGAGTTTGAAGTACATATTCACTTAGGAAAAGTTGAATATGAGACAAATAAGATGGTAAGAGATAATAAAGGTTTATAATTTGAATATATTATATCATCTTGACAAGGCTAATGTCGTGGCCGATGCTTTGAGCAAAAAGTCGGTTCAAGAAGAGAAGGTGATTTCTCGTTTGACTGCACAATCTGAGATACAAAAAGATATGATTTATAGTGGTAGAGAGAAATATGGGTTTAGAAAGACCAAGGGTATTTGTGTACCTTGGAGATCATGCCTAGTTGGATGGAAGAGATCCAACATAAACAACTAAGTCCCTTGATCTAACCAAGGTGAGGTCAATGATCACGAATGATGAAAGTTTAGATTCTTTATCAACGACGACAATATGATTGGATACCAAGGAAGAATATGTATGCCTCAAGATGATGAGATTAGAAGAAATATTCTTGTTGATGCTCATACAACACCATAGTCGAATAAGATGTATCAGGATATTATACCATACTTCAGGTGAAAAGATATGAAGAAGGATAATTATAGGGTTGTGGCATGTTGTCAAACATGTCACCAAGTTAAGATTGAACATCAAAGAACAAGAGGAGAACTTACGTCACTTGAAATACCACAATGGAAATGGGAACTAAGCTGAATTTTACAACAGCGTTCCATCCACAGTCAGATAGTCAGTCAGAAAGGACTATTTAGACTTTAGAAGACTTGTTGAGGTCATGTGTGCTTGATTGGGGACCGATATGGCCAGATCAATTACCGTTGGTCGAGTTCACCTACAACAACAATTGACATGCATCCATTGGGATGGCACCATATGAAGCACTGTACGGAAGGAAATGTCGAACCCCATTATGTTGGGATGAGCCTGCCGATGTCTTTGATACGGCTCCAGACAAAGTTAAAAGTGATATTGAAAAAGTTGCTTTGATTCGAGAAAGGATGTTGGTTGCACAGAGTAGACAAAAATCGTATGCTGATAAGCGCCGACGTCCGCTAGAGTTTGAAACAGGGACACACGTCTGGCTGAAAGTTTCACCGACTCGTGGAGTCAAACGGTTTGGTATCAAGGGAAAGTTAAGTCCTCGGTATATTGGACCGTTTGAGATTTTGGAAAAAGTTGGTAAAGTAGCTTATCGTCTAGCATTACCGCCAACAATGGATGGAGTACATCCAGTGTTTCATGTATCACAACTAAGACAGTATCAACCAGATCCGAGCCATGTACTCAGCTATGATGCTATCGAGATAGAGCCTGATCAGACCTATGCCGAGTTCCCTATGGCCGTGTTAGATAGAAAGATAAAGAAGTTAAGGAATAAAGAGATTCCATTAGTGAAGATCCAGTGGTCCCGAAGGGGAACGGAAGAGGCTACATGGGAAACAATTGAGCACATGGAGAGAAATTATCCAGAGGTGTTTAGTTCTTTGATCGGTGATTAAGATAGAGGTATGAATTAGTACCTAATTTTTCCACTAACTAATGTGCCTATATGATTCTATGTTTATGTGATTTATGTGTGTGTGAATTGATTTGTGTTTGCTAACATAGGAAGTGATAGACTTCCCTAGTGTGAGCATGATGACCCCGCTAACGTGATAATAATCTATGCTTGCACGAAATGCAAAGATAGGTTAATTATGTGATTGACGGATTCAGTCTTCTGATGAGTTGTGTACTAAAGTTTCGGGACGAAACTTTTTCTTAAGGGGTGTGTGATGTAAAAGCTAGGATTTTCAAATCCTAATAAAGGATGTTTAAGGGTGAGTAAGTTAATCATCGATATTAATTGACCCATAAATCGCGAATAGTGTGTAGATGACGAGTATAAATTCCACCATTATGATTTTGGTGTAAATTTGGACTTATGGGGAAATTTTCACTTTTTCCTCCGGGGAATAATTTTTACCCTCTGGTATTATTTGGAGCATTTGGGAGCTTCAATTAATAAAATTGCAGTTGAGAGAAATGATCAGGACATCGGATATGTTCTAGATATGAAATAACATGGAAAGGCAAAATGGCCAAAAGAGTCGCTATTTCGTTTCTTAGCGGCTAAGAAAGTCGGCTTAGGAATACGCGTTTTCCGAGAAAGTTGCGGAATAATTATCCAAACAATATGTCGGATTTATTGTTCCAATTTCGAGAAGTTTGGAGAAGGGGCTCAAACCGCCTTCGGATCGGTTAAAGGATAACTATCGACTTTACTAAAGGATAATTATCGTCTTCGCTATAAATAACGGAAATTCATTTATTAATTCATTTCCTTTCACGTTTCTTCGTAAAAGCTCTGATTTCTCTCAACCTTCAAATTCAGATCTACTCTTCGTTTGTAATCCGATTTCAATTCAGTTTGAGTTTTCGGATTCCTCTCTTCGTCCTCTTCATTTCGGTACCGAGTTTGTGTTTTTCCGAGCACATAAAGGGCTGGTCGAGCATATTAGTGTTTTGGTCGGTCCCGTCGCTAAGCTTCCGGTGAATCTGATGGTGTCCGAGCGTAGCCTGCGTCGTTGTGATTCCGAATCTTCTTTCGGATCGTCAATCGGGTTAGTAACGAATAAGTTATGAATTTATTCGTTTTCAGTATTGCGATTTGGCCTAAATTGACCTTAGGCTTGTCAAAATGGATAATTGGAAATTCCATTATGCTCGTTACATTATTCTGGTGGTTATGGGCTATTTGTTTGATGAGATCTGATGACAGTTGGGTTGAGAAACTGCCTGCGGGCAAAAGGTTATTCTGATGAATTTTAATTAATTAATTAAAGATTAATTAATTAAATTGGGAATCTAGAAAACGCTATAAGCTAATTAAATTCAAAGGAATGAATTCAATTGATGTTTGAAGCAAGAAGTTTAATACGAGGAATATGATATTCTCGACAGGTGTTGTTGAAGACGGTAGACTAACTATAGCTTAGTTGCTCAGTGAGCGTATCCAGGTAAGTCTTCGGACTTACTTAGCTTCGATCTGCAGAAACCGTGCCTGAGAGATTTATATCTCACTGTGTTGATATGTGTTGTTGTTTTGAAATGCCTTGTTGTGTTGAAATGTGAATGTTGCTGTGCATTGAGATGTGTTATGTGTGAAGCATGCTTGATGTGTTTATGATGAAAATGACGTTATGATGTGTAAAGCATGCTTAATGTTGTTGTGATTATTATCATGTCATAATTATGAGAAATGATTAAATGAACATGTGTTAGCCTATTGAGGCGTGCTATTGAATGACATGATAAGCTTACTGAAACATGATAATGTATGAGATGATAAGCCTTTTGAGGCATGTGATATGATGATGACCTGTAAAGGTCAATAGTATGTAAAGTGAGTATTTTGCAGTGAATACCGGAGCTCGGCCAAGCCCGGATCACTTGCGTTGTATAAGAATGACATCGAGTCTGATGGACTTCAGGCTCGGGTCGCACACCTAATGAAAATGGTAAATGTTTGCATTAACATGAATGGCAAAATGTTGCATGTGGTTAGGAGTTAAGACCATAACTCACCACGAGAAAGCCTGGCCCGTAGACTTGATCAGTCTGGCTACGACCTAAGAGCAAATGTCTGAATTAACCTAATCTGTGCAATGGTGAGCTCACACCAAAGCCAGAACCGTATAAGCAATGGTTCCGGATTAATGGGTCCGGGATCGAAAATTGTAAATTTCATACTGCATTCACGTGCATCATTCATAAAAGCATGATATCATCTCATGAGCACGGTATATGGTATTTGAATATATTTGTTGTGTTGTGATGTGATGATATAATCTCTCGTGGATAGATTATGATCGGTAGCTAACGGTTTTAAACCGAATCTTTTTAGGTAATGCTGATCATAGGAACGCTTCAGGGATGTCAGCTGCAGGGTGTGGACAGCCGGGGCAGTGTTAACCCAAGGGTTGGTTGAACTATTTTTGAAACTAATCGCTTGCAAGCGAGTCTTTTGTTGGTTGTGTGCAACTGTGTACACATGTTGATTTCAGGCTGAAGTTTTAAGACACCTGTTCAGGTGTCATGTTTTAAAGTGTTGTTTTGGGATATACATACTAACTTCATGCATGGTTGTTATGTAAACGTTTTCTAAATGACAGGTTGAATGTTTTCATTATTTTCTTCGTGCTTCTTGTTGCAAGGTCCTATTTGTGAAGTTGTTGTCAGGCTAACTGATGGGACCCACTGTGTGGTCCTTAGCCTAGTGACGTCTTGGGTTATTTAAAACTCGGGTCGTTACATCTAGGAGGTCCCGTCGCCTTAACATCAAGATCTCGGAACTCCCCAGACCCCCACAACCCCTTACCCCAGCACCGCCACCCACACCCTTCCATCCCATGAAAAGACCCCTGAACCTATCCCCGATGAGCTTATTCGGTCGAACAATAACAGGCTCTTTCCTAAGTCATCAGAACCTCCTGTCATAACCTCTGAGTTGTTGTTCCCACCGTTGAAGTCACCGTCCATGGCCTCACCTGCTTCTGTAGCGACCATTGCTGCGAAGGGAAATCCTAATTCCAGGTTGAATGGGCCCGACCCCACTGAGCTTGGATCCACCATGCTTCCGGATTCTCCTCCCCCTGATGTATCTCCTGAGACTCATGGCCCTTTAGATCCCCCGCAGGCTGGCGATGAGTCGGTCCTTTCGAATCCCATCGTTAATTCTTGTGCTGATTCCGAGGCAAATGTTCCCCATGCAAAGGCTAATGCACTCTCTCTCGACTCCTCGCTTCCCCCCCCCCCACACCCCCACAATGCATGTGTGCATTAATGAATCCGGCCCCAACGTAGCCCCTTCAGCTACCTACAAGGACATTGCCTCCAGAAGCTTGGCTTGGAACCACGTTCCATTCCCCTTCTTCCCTGGTTTTGACGCCGGGCTAATACCGTTCACCCACGAGGACATCGAAGAAACTATGTAGAAATGGAATATGTCCCTTATTAGGTATCCTCTTGGAAGCCCAATCACTTACCAAAGAATGTCCAAATTCATCACCGAGAACTGGAACACCATCTCCATGCCGAAAATGATCCGAAATGAGAATGGCATTTTTGTGTTTCACTTCTCTAACGAAGACGACCTGAATGAAATAATGCTGGGTAGCCCATGGATCGCAAATGGATCCACCACCATCCTTCTGAGAAAATGGACCACCGACCTTCCATTGGATTATTCGAGCCTCAGCTCCGTGCTGACTTGGATCACACTGCACAATCTGAATTATCGGTTTTGGTCCAAAACAATGCTGACCAAGATTGGATCGGCGCTGGGGACGCCTATCCTCACCGACGCTTGCTCTGTGAACCAAGTCCGTCTGGGATTCGCAAGGATTCTAGTTGACATTCATGCCTCCCGGCCTCTCCGCCGTGAGATCACCCTTTGTGGTCCTGAGGGTGCTACGTTCATGCAAAAAGTCACGTACGAATGGCTCCCCCCGCGATGCGACTCATGCTTAATCTTCGGACATTGTTGCAAGGCTCCACAACTGACCCACACTATAGGAGCACCCCCCGCACCAAAGGGCTTGAAACCATCCAGGAAAGCTATACCCAACCCTAACCCTAATCTCGCCCCCATACTCCCCACCCCTGAACCCTCTTTGAGAATCCCCCTTCCCCAAGAGGAGCCTCTCATGGTCACCCGTCCAAACTCCCACCTCGCTGGCACCGCACCCTCTTCAAACTCAACACCCGTTCTAAACCCTAATATCACCAAAGATCCGACCAAATCACCTGAAATCAACCCTCTTAATACTCCTCACCCCCTACTCTTCATCAACCTAACTTGACTTCACCTCTCAGTCTTGAACACCCCTCCCAGCCCCCACCTCCTACTACTACCACAAAAGGTCTTCCCATCCAAAACCCTGCATTGATCGCAAGTGCTATCAATGATCTTAAAACAATTGTTTAATGATAGTACGGATGTGTGCTTGGAACATCCGGGGTCTCAATGATCCTGCCAAATAAAAAGCCATCCAATCCCTTGCTAAGAAGCATTCCCTCGACCTTATTGCAATTCTTGAGACACGACTACGTTCGGACAGTGAAAAAAGAATCTCCACCTCCATTTCCCCTCCTGGAATCAAATTTCAAACTCCTCCCAAGCGCATAACTGTCGCATATGGATTTGGTGGAACCCTGCCAAGTTAAATCTCTCCACTTCTTTGATCACCGATCAACTCATCCATTGTCACATTACCAACCCTCTCCCTAACCCTATCCAGACCACCTTTGCGGATGTTTCTTTCATCTACGCTCATAATGCCCAGGAGGATAGAACGGGCCTTTGGAACGCAATCGCCACCTTGCGTCTACTCAACACCAACTGCCCTTGGGCCCTAATGGGGGACTTTAATGTCACGTTATCCCCTGATGAGAAACTCTCAAATAATCAGCACAACTTTTCACAACCTTCCAACGAGATTGAGGCTTGCTTTGAGCAAAATAATCTCTCGGATCTTCCATTCACAGGCTGTAAATACACTTGGTGCAATAAACAGGTGGGCACTAGGATCTGGAGCAAGCTTGATCGAATCATCTCCAACAACGAATGGTCTGCTGCCTTTCCTAAATCCGTGGCTCTCTTTGGCAATGCAGATATATCTGATCACTCCCCGGCACTACTCTTCACTGATAGCATGGTTTCTTGGAGATCTTTCCCATTCAAATTTAACAACCTATGGGCTAAACATGAGGCATTTGCTGAAACTATTAAATTCGCCTGGGATTCAGAAATTCTTGGTAACCCTATGTTCAGGCTCACCAGGAAGTTGAAGATTCTCAAGCCTTTGCTCAAAAAGTTCCCCAATGCTAAAATGGAGGAACTCCACGCTTGCATTGCCGAAAATCATAATCTGATTGACATTGCGCAGACACGGCTGCAGTCTGATCCCCTTCACACCGAACTTCATGAGACTGAGAGACGACTTTCACTTGCTCTTAAAGATGATCATTCAAACCTTCAAACCACCTTGGCCCAGCTCTCCAAGGAAAAGTGGATTAGGTTTGGTGACCAATGTTCGTCTTTCTTCTTCAAGAGTGTTAAGGCTCGTAGATGTGAAAATCTCATCAATGCAATAAAGTCTACTAATGGGGAAATGATCCATGAACCTGATGCTATCGGAACCACGCTGGTAAACCATTTCTGCAAAGCTTTAAACCCCTAAAACCCCAACCCAAGCCGGCCCTTCCCTACTGTCAATCTCCCCTCTCTTAACCTTGATGATATAACCTCACTAAATACACCTGTCTCGCCTGATGAGATCAAGATGGCTTTATTCAGCATAGGGGACAACAAGGCTCCTGGGCCGGATGGCTTCAGTTCCTTATTCTTCAAAGAGGCTTGGAGTATCATCCATAAAGACTTCACTGAGGCTATTCATGACTTTTTCATCAATAAAAGGATGCTTAAGCAGGTGAATCATACTTCCATTACCTTTATTGCCAAGCATGACTGGCCCCTCGCTCCATCGGATTACAGGCCAATATCCTGCTGTAATACTGTGTACAAGACCATTTCTAAGATCCTTGCTAGACGCCTCAATCTGGTCCTCCTGCGACTTATTAGCTTCAACCAAAGCGCCTTTGTCTCCAAGCGTTCCATCAAGCATAATGTTCTTCTATGCCAAGAGCTGCTCCAAAAATACAGTAGGAAACATATCTCTCCAAGAGCTGCGATGAAAGTTGATATATCCAAAGCTTTTGATACGGTGAGTTACGAGTTCATTCTACACTGCCTCCATAAAATGGGCTTTCCGGATCCATTCATACGACTTATTAGAGAATGCATTACAACAACATCCTACTCCGTCAATTTCAATGGATCGCTGAAAGGGCACTTCTCTGGTAGTCGTGGATTGAGGCAGGGATGCCCTCTTTCCCCTCCTCTTTTTATTATAGCCATGGAATTTCTTTTCAGAATGATCTTGGAGAGGACCTCTAACCCGGACTTCAATCATCATCCCAAATGCTCCTCTCCTGTCATCACACACTTAGCTTTCACTGATGACCTTCTTCTCCTCTGTCGTGGGGATTCGAAGTCCATCACGATACTAAAGGACACTCTGGACGAGTTTGGTACCATCTCTGGTCTTGTCATTAACCCTACCAAGTCTCAAATCTATACGGGTGGCATGAATACTAATGAAATTGATGAAGCGATTAGAATCACAGGCATGTGTGTTGGTACTCTCCCATTCCTATACCTTGGGGTGCCAATTGGATGCAAACGTCTGAGGGTACATGATTACCTACCTTTGATTCACAAAATCACCCGCCGCATTCACTCTTGGAATGCAAAAGCCCTATCCTATGCCGGATGTGCTCAGCTCATAAAATCCATTCTATTTGCGGCTAGTCATTATTGGAGCTCTATGTTCGTACTCCCTGTAAATGTGATCAACACCATCAATAGCCTTATGCGCTCCTACTTCTGGTCCGGTGTTGTAACTAGTAAGCGTGCACTGGTAGCCTGGGACTCTATTTGCACTCCTAAAGCGAATGGTGGCCGGGCTGGATTTCCCCGACCTCGCTGCCAGGAACAAAGTGGCTCTTTCTAACCTCCTGTTTGGACTGGATCGGGATAGCCCTAACATTTGGGCGGAGTGGGTCAGCAACCATTTGTTTAGAAGAGGAGAGACCATCTGGAGCTGCAATGCCAGGAATACCCATAGTTACTTTTGGAAGGCCCTCCTCTCTCTCAGGGACGAGATCCCTTCCCCGCCTCATGGCCGCTCGCGTGGTGATGTGATTGTCAACACTGATGGCTCCTTCTCAAGGAAAAAGGCATATGATATTTTTAGACCATGCCCCCCAGTGACTTACCCCTCTCCATTCAAAGCCATTTGGCTCACCTCTAACATTCCTAAAACCTCCTATATTGCTTGGCTTGCTGGGCTCAACCGTCTCCCTACCCTCACTAAGATCCTGACTTGGAACATGACCAATGATGACACATGCAAGCTATGTAATAATGCTCCGGAGGATGGAGACCATTTTTGGCACCACTGTAGTTATGGCTCGCTGGTATTGGACATCGTTTCACGTTGGACAATGACCCCCTACCCAGCCCCCTACACTAATAGCGTTTGGATTTGGTTGGCTACCTGGTCTAGACTCAAGCCTCGACCGCTGGACTGTGTTAGGATCGCCTCGATCATTGCCTTCCTCTACCAGGTATGGACGGCCAGGAACAAAATGGTCTATAACCACACCTTCATCACCCCTATTGAATGTGTTGGGATGATCATTCGGAATATGAAGCTGCATTTCAACTATAACTGGAAGGACAGATCGCCTCTCACTCATGACATGACCTTCAACCTGAACTTAAGTCTCCCTTGATCCTTGATCTCTCGATCCCTTGATGTCCCTCACCTATGTGATTTTGTTCCCTTATGATGTTCACTGTTACTGCTTATGATCTATGCTCTCCTACAAGCTTGTAATCTGTATATTCCTTATCTTAATACAATTAACATTTCAAAAAAAACAAATTAAATAGGACTAGGTTTTACAGTGTCTGATCTCGAATCTTGATTATGGACCATTGGTGCATCACTTGATTCACTTTGTTGCTCTTCCACACAATCACATATCAAATATAGGACTAGTGTTTTACGGTGCCGGATCTTAGATTTGGAACGTGATTTCAGTTACATGTTACAACCATGGAATCACTTGTGCAAAAATCTCATTTGAATGTTTGATAGAGAGAAACCTAAAGAAACTGATCTTGGATATGGGCAACTAGTTTGTAGTGCAGGATTTGAACGAATCGATGAAGAGCGTCGGTGAAAATTGCGCGATTACATTGACGAATCTTGGATTAGGGCAATTGGTGCATCACTTTGTTGCTCTTCCACACAATCGCGCATTCGCATATATAGGACTAGGGTTTTACAATGCCGGATCCCGGAGGAAGAGAAGGGAATAAGTAGCCATGGAATTAGTTATTACATTCATGGAATCAATTGACGAGTGTGCAACTGAAGCTTGGTAGCACAGATAACCTCTCTAGTACAATCGGTAGCTCTTGTGTTCAAGTTGTTGAAGATAAGATTGTTCCTAGATTTCCATGTAAAGTATATTAAAGCCGTGATGGATGAAATACGGGTGAACTCGAGGAGGTTGTGCTTTGATATGGAGCAAGTACTTAGCCAGTGCCAAAGATTACGAAGGTAAGGAGAAGGATAAGGGATCCTAGTCCATCTTGAGATGATATCAAGAACCAGAGAGGTGTAACTGCATCTAGTCCAAAGGTGCTCGTCATCCTCCACCGTAGTGTTACAGAGTTTGCAAGTATCGTTGTGACTATATTCCATAGATGAAGCTTAGCCAGAGTAGGGAGCTTACCAAGACTCGTAATCCAGGCAATGTACCGGCTTTTAGGGATGTTGATGTAGAGCCATATGGAAGTGCAAGCCATGACCGGAGGCGGGATAGAAGACGCTCCAAAGGTGGTGTAAGCTCTCTTAGTTGAGAAGGTACCATTATGGTTGGTGATGACATCAAGACGAATGATACCACCATTAGAAATAAAAGAGGGAATTGGATGAAAATGTTTTTGTTATATATACTTCTTTCTTGTCATATACTTCTTTCTTGTCATGTGTAAAAATATATAAATATTCTTCTACAATTGTGTATAAGATTTGTGTTAATAATAGTTTACGAGTAATGTTAATTGCGCGGACGAAAAAGCGCCAAAAAGGCGAAGCATGCTGGTTGTGCATGCACTTAGGGCGCATGTAGATTGCACGTACGTCCCAAGGCTATTAGTATTATTATTGTTAAAGGTGTTAAAGTATCAACAAATTTATCGTAGTCCAACGGCTAGGAAATTTGCCTTTCACCTTGGAGACCCGGGTTTGATTCTTGTTAATGAATAAAATTTTATTAACAAAAGACGTCGTCATTTATTGTTGTATAAAATCGGGTGCTTGCGGACTGCACATGTGCCTCACCTGTGAGCTTTGGGGCGGACTCGGAGTCCGTATGCACCCCAAGCCCTGGGCGAATGTGGACTCCGCCTTGTTGAGACGTTTTGTCCGTCCCAATAGTAAGCATGTAGTTTATTAAGGGGAAATAACAATTTGACCGCTAGATTGAAAGTAGAAGCCCTACTTTTTCTTGCGGATGTGAACATAAAACTCGAATTATTAGAAAATTGATATGAATTTTGATATTTTCAAATGGGTCAACCTTTTGACAATATAATTGATTTATTTCAAAACAAGTTTAATTTAAACTTCGTCAAAAAACGAAGATTTAGCCAGAGCTGGATAAAATCTTCTATTGTTATTTTATCATGTTACTAAAATTAGTTTTTAGGGTATACAGCTACTTTGATATGAATTTTTCAGTATAATTTATACGTATACTAATTCTAGTACAATACTTTTCACAAAATTAATACTAGAGTTTTTGGAATATACACAAGCCCAATCGTTTATACAAGGTCCAAAATACATTTCTTTTAATTAGGGAGTTTCAAACCCTAGTTGATAAACTCATCATTTTATCAACTAGACTAATTGAACTTGTGTAGTATATTGTTATTTTTTGTAAATGTACACTTAAAACCTAATGTTAATACACAATTTCAATTATCCAATGTAATACCCAATTTTAAATACATGAATTAAATCATATTTTTTTTTGAAAAACAATAACAAAATACTAATATAATTGCAAATTAAGTTGGGTAATTGTAATTGTGTTTATGTTTTTATTTTTTAAAATGTTGTTATTTTTTGTAAACGTAAATATTGACTTACCCAATGTTGTTATTTTATTTTTATAAGACTACATGATAAAACCTAATGTTATTATCTGAATTACCCAATATTGTATTTTTTTTGTAAACGTAAAAACATAAACACAAAACTTGAAAAAGCCTAGTAAATCAAATTGTGGTGTTTCAATATTATATTTTCGGTACTGTGTTCGTAGATATTCACCTTCAATATTTACGGCGTTATGATGATTTTATTCTTGGTATTAAATTTCAGTTATGATAATTGAGGTGTTTCAATATTATATTTTCGGTACTGTGGATCGGATTTTATTATTCGGGTGTAATATTTACGGTGTTTGTCTATTATCTTTTGGTATTAATTAGATATCGGTCATTATAGTTTGTTTGGGTATAATGTTGGACAATTTTGGTAACTAGACCTTTCTGAAAAACTAGTAACTAAACTTTTTAATATTTCAATTAAAAAAATGTATCCCAACCTTTTGTATTTATTCTCAAATTCTACACACTCTTCTCTCAAGGTGAACATTTACTAAACACAAAACTAGAAAAAGCCTAGTAAACCAAATTGTTTCTATAATGTTTCACCACTAATTAAAATATTAATTTTTATATAGATATCAACCATAATATGGATATTTTGTGTTCTATATATATATATACCGAAAATTATTGAATAAAGCTAAATTTCATGTATTAAGATATCTAATTTATTAATTAATGTAATAAAAACTCATGCTTATATCCCTACAACAATTAATAATCAACTTATACTTCCCATTCTACAATAATAAAAGCTAAATCAAACACATAAACATAATCACATTAACAAACTCTTGATAAAAAGAATGTCACTTTTTTTAAAGCAACACACTGAAAATGCAAAAATGAAATGTTTCGAAAACTTTTAATATATATAAGAAATATTTTTGACATTTACTCTCACTCTATCTTAGAAGTGTCAATTTGGAAACTATTTCCTACTAAGAAAATAAAATAATAAAAATGAATAGTGAACTATCATTACACAGGCTCGTATCACGACTACTACAATATCGTTGACCATAAAAAGAGTATCCAAAATACTAGTTTAGATCGAAACTCACAAAAAGATAATATATATTTAATAAGTTTAGTCATTTATCATTAATAATTTTGTATTTTTATTATTTTTAATTCAAAATAAAAAAAATAATAGTGATTTATTATATTTAAATATCAACATACAAAACACATTAAAATAACTATTAAAATAACCAAATAAAATCTCTTTGTACCTCCATCACAATATTCTCATTCCTTAGATTATATAACCCATATTATCCGTTAAAAAGTTGAAAATCATACACTTAAGAGTCAAGATTATAATTTGAGAATCTCTTAAACTCAATTATTGTCTAAAATTTAATGTAAAAAAAATAGTTTTAAATGTAGTTATCATTTAGATCTCAATGTTTACCTAGCTATTAACTGAAGTGACAGCACTAAGCCAACTAGCATGCAAATCCTACATATTCTTTGGTGTTGGAGAGCTCAAATCCAGCAATTATTCCATATATTTCCAGCTTTCGAGCATAATCAGAAAAGCACAGAAACTAAGGCAAAATCAACAGACTTGAAGCCCAATCCTAAGCAAACGAATTCATCGTTCGTGTAAATAAACAGACAAAAAAACCCAGAAATCCTACATATATTATTTTGGTTCAGTTGGAGAAGAAGATATAAACCCTAGTTGGCAAACCCAGAAAATTTGAAATGAAATTGCAGTAAGTGAAAGATCTAGTAGTAATCATACATGAGTAATTGAAAATGGAGATCGAGTTACTAATATTCAGATCATCGAAATAAAAACAAGCACAAGTTAATTTGAATTGAGAGAGAGAGAAGGATGATTGTTTTCGTGATCTTCCAAACTTCAAATACTCTCACCAGATTATTATTCCACATGATGATGACGATGATGATGAATCAGCCTGCGGGTTGCTGGCTGGGAAACGACGTCGTCTGAGGCGGTGGACGCTTTCTCTTCTTCTTCTCGTAGCTAATTCCACGCGCCTTTGACTGCAAGTCTCTAACTTCCCTTAAGTAAAGTCGGACGGCGCGTGCACCAAACGGGTTAGCTTCGGGTTTGCCTCCGTTTTCTTCGAAAGCGGCTCGAAGACGACCGATGAGGGCGTCGAGGCTTCCCCAAGCTTGACGGAGGGGGCACGGGCAAGGAGCCGGTGGGTTTGGGTGGCCGTAGAAGGGGCAGATCGGCGCGTGGACTTTGGTTTTGCCGAATTGATCCAAGTACCGGAGGAATTCGAGGACGTGGGCACCACTGCACCGGGAAAGATTGAGTGGTGGTTTGTGGTTCCTTAGGTATTGTCCGAACGTGTTCCAATCTCTTCTCTTTTGGTTCTCATAACGGCTACTTGTGGTGGTGTTGGTGCTTCCGGTGGTGGTTATGGTGGTTGAAGTGGGTGGAGCCGGAGCTAGAGATGGGTTTGTGGTGGTGAGGTATGAAGAGGTGAAGGAGTCCATTGTTTTTGTGGTATTTCTCACTTTTTTCTAGTTTTGATCCAAGTATGGAGAACCCTAGATGCTATTATTAGAAGGAAGGTGGGGTTTTGAGTGAAGGAAAGAGGAGACAAAGAGAGGTGAAATTGGAAATGAACCCTAAAGTATTGGCTATCATACAAGAAGGTCAATATAGATGTGGGGTCATGAGAGGGGCAAACCATCTAGGGTAAAAATAAATAAATAAATATTATTATATTCGTTTTATGAACGGTTGTCGTGAGTTTGTCACACATGGGTGCGGCCCTAAGATACGGCAATCCCGTCGAGTTTTAAACAAGTATTGTACGTGAGTTCCAGGTCATCTGGTAACAATAAATCAACAAATACATCAAGATTCACCCCTAAAAAAAGTTTTTACGTCTGTAACTGTTCATCTGATTATATGTCTGTATAAACTTATAAAGTAGACGAAACATATATGAATTGAATAGACGGATATGGAAATAGTGAAGTTTTACCAAAATGTAACAAAAAATTGGTTAGGAATTAAGTTTGCATGTCAGAGAGGGTTAAATGATATCACATTAATCAACACAAAGCAATTATAGATCCAATTATGTTACAACAAATTTACCAAACTCCTAAGGTAAAACTCAAGAAAGGGGTAAAAGAGAGGATGATTGTGTGAAAAGATAAGTGGGAAATTACTGCAGGTGTGAAGAGATGGGAGATGACAAGAGTGATGGAACAAGACATGACTTTCTTGGCTTCTTTCAAGGAGATGGCTTGTTAGAGAAATATACTAGAAAAGCAAAACAAGTAATACACACAACGATAATACTGTGAAAAAGGCAAGATCCAATCCAACATTTACTGCACTTGTGCTTGCAACTGTAAATCAGCTAGGGTTTTGATGTTTCAGAGATCAGACCAAATAAATGTCATGTTCTTAGATGAGTTTGAGTTAGGTTTTTTCCTGAATTGGAGGGAGCATTTCATATCTTTCTTTTCAACCATTTTTTTTTACCGTTGATGGTTAATTCTTTGCAATGAAGTGAGGTCCATGGAGAACCTACTAGTTTCTTTAGGGTAACTATACAAATATATTTTTCTTAATGTAGTCTATTTTTCATAATTATAAACGATCTTGTTTCGGTAGAGATAGGCTATGTTTTTTTTTGAAAAGATTAAGCTACTAAGGTAACTTATTGATCTAGAAAACAAACAAGGTCCCAAACATTTTTTAATTTTTAAGAAAAGATAAATTAGTAATTAAGGGAATCTTTAATAGACAATTACAAACTTAATGAAAGATATTTATTTGGTAAAATATATTAATTAGGCTTAAAAATAAGAAACCGGTTAAAAAAGGTAACCGTGTTTTAGATTTCCCAATATCAAATATCCGCCGTTTTTGCCATTCAAGTCATTCTTCATCCTCAACATTCTCCATATACAGTCCTCTCGATGTCTCGTGTTCAACCCATTTTTCATCCTCAACATTCTCCTTTAGTCGAGTATTCAACGGTCGTCTTCAACAGGTTTAAGTTACCAATTACTTCATAGCCAGGTATGATATCTTCGACGATTGTACTCAGGTTTTTGAAGAAAACCACTCTTTTGTACCCATACATATTCGAAATTACTCTATAACCCATCAATCGATTTGAATGTCTGTTAAAGACTGATTATGTACATATGTTGCTGCGAAAATATTATTGACTAACTATATATGTACCAAATATTTAGTTTGTGTACATTTGGATAGGGGTTTGACGATATATAGACATATTTTGTGTATACATATAACATGATGTCAATTAGTATATGTACAAAAGAACAAAATACGTTGTAATACAGACTTTTGTCTGTGTTTACATGTACATATGTGCATGTGTTGCTGCAAAAATGTTACTGACTAACTATATATGTATATATGTTTGTAGTCTTGACGATTATGTACATATGTTGCTGCGAAAATCTTTCCAAGATTGATTCAATATTGTCGTCATGGATGAACTCGAGTTGGATTAACAACTGTCTGTTACGAAAATTTAGGAAAGGACGAACAGAAGGAAGATATTCTGATTTCCTTTTAATGGAAGATATTATGATTTCCTTAATAAATGGAGAGAGAAAGATATTTACTTTCTCGTTGTGTAACAATTAGTTGCTTAATAAATGGAGAGATAAATATATTTTGATTTCCTTACTATCATCTTTTTAATTTAATAAATCTTTTTTATATAATCTGGAGGGGGCTATTTTGTACATATGTTTAACTTGGATACCTTTGTATGTTCATGGTTACAAAACCTACTACTCTCCCATTTTACCCATTTTTTTAGGTTTATTTCAGTAAAATGACGCTTTTAAAATATAACTTCTTATAATGTTAGGGAAAAGGTTATTTCTAGGGACTTTTAGCTAAAAATTCAAGAAATAATTTGGTTTATTAGGCTTTTTCTAGTTTTGTGTTTAGTAAATGTACCTTTTGAGAGAAGAGTGTATAGAGTTTGAAAATAAATACAAAAGGTTGAGGTATATTTACTTAATTGAAATATTAAAAAGCATAGTTACTATTATAATTTTTCAAAAAGGCCTAGTTACAAAAATTATTTTATAAACTATACTTATTTTCTCAACCTACAACTAAACCCATCAAATTATAACCTCAGAAAAAATTATCTGAAATAAAGCCCTACAATTTACAGCTAAACATTGTCTTTATAAAAATCTTGCATAATTTAAAATCTAAAGTAAAAATAATTGGAGAAGTAACTTGATCTTCATCCCTAGTTTATAGTTCAATAACGTTTTAACAGTTTTTTTTATACAAACTGCAGAATAGTCAAATTGTACAAAATCACCTTTTTTTGAAGGAAAATTTCGGAGGGTGTCAATGTCGTTTGGGGTTTTTCGTTTTTTGTCCAAAATTTTTTTAATTTCGGATAATATTTATCGAAAAATGCTCAATTTCGTTAAAATTGTAAAAGGACGTCAACTAAAATAATTTTGTAAAAAAGACCTATGTACAAAATGTTTAGCCTCTTTCATTTTTTTTTTAAGAAGATTTTCTCATTTAAAAAATTATTTTAGTTAACATCCCTTTACAATTTAAACGGAATTGAAATTTTTTCGAAAAATAAAAAAACACAATGGCATCATTCGAGCTAAAAAAATTTATGGGCAAAATCCGAAAACCCCCAAACCATAGACATACCTGCCAAAATTTTCCTAAAATAATTATCTAAATATTTTTGTGAATAAACAACACACCAAGTAAGGTTGTTTGATCCAACTTGTTAAGTGTAGGTTTACTTGTAACTTTTTTTTTTTGTTTTATAAAATAAATGAGTTTATAGTTTATTTTTGAGTTTATTTCTCAATGGGATTATATAAATAAATTATATAAGGTTGTTTACCATATATTTTTGAGCTTTATTTTACTTCAAAAGACACTTATTTCCCTTAAAAAAATCGAAGAATAACATGGATACCCAAGGATGAACTGGGAATATCATAACGGAAAAGTAAAAGGGCAAAATCAGGTTTTAAATCAAAATAAACTCATCCAAAAAAATTAATCTTTGTTTAAGAATTTTATGTTTGAGTGGTTTATACCCGCTCGTTTTTTTTGATGAAACATGGATTTTCATATCAATCTTAAAACAATATTTCAAAAACTGTTTTTTTATTTCAATCTGGGTGACGGCGTTCTCAGCCGGCGTCCAAAATTATAAATTTTTTTGAAGCGGAAAGAATTAGTTTTTACCGAATAATTTTTTTTTCCAATCTAGGTGCCGGTTGATGGCGCCGGCGCCCATTGGCCGTTGTCGGATTACGATTAGTTTTGGCATTAGTAAATCAAAGTTGGTGTATGTAGTTTTTTCGTTGTGAATGGACGTGTTATATACACGATGCTTAGAATCATAAGGGCCAATAAAATTCGCAAGGGTCCGACACCATTTTTTGTTTTTGTTTTTTGGCAAAATTGGCAAACTAGCCTTTTAAGCAAATTAATTGAGAAAGAAGACTCATACTATTTGGGATTGGTATTTTGACCCCCTATAAAATAGAATAGAGGAAATAGAGTACAAAAGAGGGCAAAGTTTGACAACCCATCGGATGTGACATGTTGTACTATCTCACATGTCACATCAATCGGAAAAAGAAATTTCCAACATTCTTACTTTATCACCTATTACCCAAAAATCCGCTTACCCAAATAATGTCACAATCATACCCAAAAATAAATTTGTCAAAGTACATAAATATACTCGAAAACAACATACCCAAAAAATCAAATATCAAAATAAAATCATATCCATAAATTGGATAATATTTTATATTTATACCCAATTTAAATATCACTTAATACAAAAAACATACCCAATTTAAATTTGTCATACCCAAAATTTTCAAAACTCGATATTATACACAAACATCAATATCAAATGACATTTGATCATTACCCAAAAATTCGCTTGAATTTGATCATTATAACACAGTTTGGGTAACCATAAAACATACCCACGGTATCACTTTAAAAATATACTTAATAATAAAAAATATACTACAAAGCCAATACACATATAAAAGCATACCCAAAAACCCGTTTACCCAAATAATGTCATAATCATACCCAAAAATAAATTTGTCAAGAAATATATTGCCTCTATTTTCACAATCATACCCAAAACCATACCCAAGAAATATACTACAAAACCAATCCATGTAAAAAAGATACTTAAATCAAAAGTAAACATCTAATCACCATCATTTCAATTAGAGAAATTATTACCCCTATTTTTTAGTTTCCATACCTATTTTTTCTTCCTTTTGTATAGAGACCTAGTTTGCAAAAGAGAATTTCAAGGGGTCCTATTTCCCTAATTAATTCTTGTTTTTATCAATTTGGACGCCGGAGCCCAAAATTTTAAAATTTTTTTGAAGCCCTTGAAGGAATGAATCAGTTTTTATCGAACATAAATGACTCTTTCCACTCAATACACCTAAACTAAATTATCTTGTTTAATATTTGAAGATTTACTTTCCTTTCTTTTGGAAAAGGGATTTGGGTCCATACTATACATGCTTAATGGTATGAGAGATCGCTACAGCAACAAACGAGACACGTCCAAGCGCAAGTATTATTTTAAGCCGATGGCGAAGAGCATCATATTTGTTTAGGTCTTCGACTTTTCAAAGAACATCAACACTGGCTGCAGGAGACGACTAATCAAGAGAAGTAAGAGTATCAACCATTGAATTAACCGATTGAAATACACGCCTAATACAAACTTCTTCAAAACACCAAATAATAAATCTTATATCCACAATCATGATCTCAACTTGTCAAGAGGGTTTTCATATCTCAAGATATAGGTGTTCACATTTAGGTTATCTCCTTTTATCAATTTTCCGGTGATCTAACTCTTTCAATTTGGTAAGGCCTTTCAAAAGTACAATTGAATGTGTTTCAAAAATCGGCATGTGTGCGATTTTCTAATAGGCTTTACCTACAACCATATTTTTAAAAATATAATAAAATAAATTTCTATGTAATTTTTCTATCTCTATTCATATTTTTAATCCATAATGAACAATGTATTTCTTGGTTTTAAATTAGAAATTTAGTAAAGTTTTGATAATCGTTGGACGGATGGATTGGTCATCCCTAGAAGATACAAGGTTAAAAACATTAACACAAGACATAAAAAACGAGACTTTGAATCACAAAAATTCAATCTTAAAGAAGTGCAAGATAAAACGTTAGACAATCCATCACAAAAAAAGTTGTTCCCCATACTTCATAATGTGTACTTTATTCGAAGATGAACGTTCATGCTCGTCGCTTCCAGCTGACGGGATCATTCTGCTTTCCCCTGAAGACGTCCCTGCTTTCGAGTTTTATGATGTATATTTGTGTTTTCTTTTTCTCATTTGTGGTGGTCTTTCATGACGGTTAGTCCGTCTGTCGATCCCTTTCGACCTTTCGATCCAATAGTCGGCGCGCTTTCTATGGGATCGAACCGCTTTTCATTATAAAAAAAAAAATGCAGACAGACCAAATCAGTTAAAGAAATGCACAGAAAATCTCTCAAAACTACCGATAAAAAATGAAAATTGGACGATCTTGATTATACTCAAAGTGGGTTAACAAGTAATAAGTAGGGACGATCGTACATATTTTAGACTATACAGTTACCAAATTGGTGTGAGAAGAAAGGTATATTGTAGCAAATTATTAGAGCTACATAGGGAGCTAACAAAGGGGCATATATTATGGGAAGAGAGAGAGATTGCATTTGCATATTGTAGCTTGTCTTGAACTATGTGTGTATTTGTGACAGACACTGTTACACCATGTGAGATGAACAATAACTTGTTACTATCATGCTGCCATCAAAAAGTGAATAAACTTAGCTATCGGTTTGAGGTAACTTATATATATAATACAATTTCATATTAAGTTACCATAAGATGAATCATATTTTAGAACATGTGTTATGCTTAGGTTTGGTATTGATTTTTCTTGTACTCTTTGTTTTAAGGCTTTTTATTACAATGGATGTATTTAATAGTTCATTTCGTCGTAATATAGAAATAAAAACGAAAAAATAACGGTCAATATGTAAGAAGTTTTATTATAGTGACCAAAAAAACAACATTGGATGGACCGGCCGATATCTATCCGTCTCTTGAGTTGTTTTTAGCAAAACAAACGGATCAGTCTGTTTAGATCGATTTGAGTCCAACTATAAGTAGGTCACCGATCTGATATATACTAGGTATGCAATCTTTCAACTTTAGACGTGATAACTCTCGAGTAAGATCCGGGTTAGAATGCATCATATCCCGGTGCAACAGCAGAAACCATCAATCATAATGTATGCAAGTAACAACATTAGAAGTGCAGCCACGATTCGAACCCTAACGAGCAACTTCAAACAGTTTCTTCTCCAGCCTTGTTCGAATTTGATTCTTCAACATATAGTCACCCTCCCTAAATACATTGATACGTAAGTATTCATCTTCATCATAAAAGCGGAATGATTTCTGTTGGAGATAATAAGTTCTCACGTCGAAAGTTAGAGACATTTCGAGCCTATATATAAGGTCGGCGGACTATTCCTCCTATTACCAATTGGTTTTAGGATAGAACTTCATCGGGTTTATGTGTTGGGTTCGGGCGCGCTGCTTCATTCGGCAGTGATTTAGCGCTTGCTGCTTAGTGTTAGGGTCTGCTGTTACTGTGCAAATCATGAGTAGAAAAACATAAAAAAAAGCTGAACAAAAACAAGGCCTCTACAACACAACTAATCAAAACAGAAAAAAGGAAGTGTGCTGATTATACTTCTTTGTAAAAGCAGGCCTCTCACCTGAAGAAGGAGCTTGTTGCAGATGGCCATTCAACTCCAAAGCATCCTGTAAGATTCACACAAAACAAACTTCACCAGCAACAACTTGAATCTCTACATACAGTATAACGAACTTCACCGGCAACAACTTACACTGTCGACAGTTTGTTCCTGTGAAATTTGAATCATGATCTATGACAGATAAATGAAAGCACACAACAAGATTATTACCAAGGCGATTAACTCACATATACAGTGTGTGCCATCTCTTGGGTTTCTTACTGAAGAGAAATCAGGAAAGGAGTTGATCCAGCTCTTGCAACTTTCATCCTTGTTGATACATTCCAATAAAACACATTGCGTAGTTAAGTCCAGTGACATCTTTTCTTGTCATGCATTTTCTGAACAAGCTCTTTAACTCTATCCCTCGCATCCATGGGTTTCCATCAAAGAAAGCACGTGCCGTGCATCATCCATTTCACCTTCTATGCAAAGGTCTTTGATCAAAGTACTGTAAGCAATCAAGTCAGGAGTCACACCTTTTCGAGTCATCACCTCTAACAGGTTATTTGCTTCTTTTATTTCTCTTTTCCTGCATAGATTATCAATTATGATAGTGAACGTCACTAAATCGGGCAAAATACCCTCTGCAATCATCTTATCCAATACATTTTTTGCCCCTTCATTTCCAGAACCATACAACCCACATATCAGAGCGAACTATAGGCAATGACATTAGGAGAAATGTTATTACTCTGCATTACCAATAAGAGTTCCTTAGCCTTATCTACATTTCCTTCTTTACATTACTCAAAGTATAACAACACCATGAGTAAAACCCAATCCAACCATTTTTGAAACCAAATGAGCAGCTTCAAACACTTTCTTCTCCAAACACAATCCTTTAACCAACGAATTTACAGTTATGATATTCGGGTGGTAGCCATTCTTTAAAACGAGCCCAAAAGCCGCAAATGCAGAACTCTCTAATTTCATTAAACAATAGCAGTTCAACAAAATATTTAAGGTGACGAGATTTGATAGAGACCCAAGGCCAAGAATACCAGAGTGATTCAATGTCTTGTAAAAAGAGACAGCCAGAGAATACTGCTTACGCTTAACCAAGGCACCCAATAGTGTACTGAAACATGAAATTGGGAGTGATGAACAGATATAAAGCATGTGATCAAAGAAGTAATGGGCATCCCCAATGTCAAATATGCCGGATTTACAGTCAATTTGCAAGAATTTGTGGAGTGCACTCCTTCCACCATTGTAGGAAATGCATGAAGATGAAGAATATAATTTCTCCATGTTACCTTTATAAGACAGTCTCACTTGCAATTTGCATTTAGGAATTAGTTCCTGTACAAAGCCAATTAGCGTACAAGAAGTAAGGGACTTAAATTTGAAGTGGGAGCTCGGAGTGTAGGCAGAGCGACATTGCAGTTGCAGTTGGGGATCTAGGGTTTTAATTTTGAACAACTTACATCAAAAGAATTGGGAGCAACAGTTTTTGCCATGGATTGAGAGAGGGAGAGGATGCAATTGCAGAAATTGAGAGCTCTATCTTCATCAACCGAAGCACACTGATTTCTTCTATTCATCCAATATACATGAAAATTCAACAGTTGTTGTCTCCTTCAATCATGTCTTTTATGTTGACATTGCCATTCGATTATCAAAGGTGTGTGTAATATATTGAACAAAACCAACTTTTATTGAAAAGCTTTATTCAAAGGTGTTAAAGCCTTGGTTGAAATCCTTAGTGCAAAAACTCTATTAACATCATGATTAGGATGATGAAAACTCTATATTATAGTATGAGGAAACCCTCGTTCTCAATTTCTTCGGCTTATGCTTGCTTGAGAATACCCCATTACAAATTGACATGATCCTAATCTGTTTGAAGGAAAACCCAAAATTTTCAATCAATTTTGGGAGGAAAACCCTATTTTCCCATCTACTTCGGGCTCGACTCATTACCGCCGTACTCATCTTCCGATTTGCTCTAAAGTTCCGGTGATAACCAAAACCACGTACCTCTTCTCTCCCTCTTGACAAGGCTGTCCTAGGGATCTCCCCTCCTCCTGAAGTCCTTAATACCACAACACCTGATATCCCAAACTCTACACCCATTCCACCAGAAACCCCAAGTCTTCTTGACGCAACCCACCAGCCTCCTAACCCCCAGACCTCTCTTCCCGTTATCAAGGATACGGGATGCACTCAAAATGATGTTTATGTATATTAACGTATGTTCTTGGAACATAAGGGGCCTCAATCACCCTAGCAAACACCTTGTTATTCGTGATATTGTTAAGACCCACAACTTGGACATCATAGCTATCTTAGAAACAAAGCTAACTGAGAATAAGATGAGCCATCTTAACTCACTGATTCCCAACTGGAACCACACCTCAAACTTCTCTGCTGAGTACAAATGCCGTATCTGGCTCTGGTGGAACCCGATCACCACCCTGCTCACCACTATTCTCAAAAACAACCAACTCATTCACTGCTCCATATCTCTCAACTCTCAAGACTCCCAACCCACAAACCCAACCATTGAAGGCACATTCATTTACGCTCACAATACTGAGGAGGAGCGCTCTCCCCTTTGGGATGCCATTTCAACCATCAGCCGGATCAACTCGACTCTTCCATGGTTCCTCATGGGCGACTTCAACACCATTCTATCCCCTACTGAGAAGATCTCGGAGAATCTCTCATCCAACCGCCAACAATCTACTGAATTGGCTAATTGTTTCTCAGACAATTCCCTCGCTGACCTTGACTTCTCGGGTTGTATTATGACATGGAATAACAAGCAACACCCTAACCGCATATGGTGCAAGCTTGATCGCATTGTGGTGAACACTGCCTGAATCAACACCCACTATAACTCGACTGCATTCTTCGACACCCCAAACATTTCTGACCATTCGCCTGCCATCCTCACCCTTAACCCCAAGCCATCCATTTCCCACCGCCAATTCCGATTCAACAACTCTTGGGCTAAGCATGAAAGTTTCCTCCCAACCGTCACATCTCTCTGGAAGCTCTCAGACCCCAGGACCTCGCTTTGCCCAATGCTCACACTCGCTGCTAAACTCAAGGGGCTGAAACCTCACCTCAAGCGCTTCCCAAGCATCAAGCTTGAAACGCTCAACTCGACAATTGCTGGACTCAAAAACGCTCTCGCCGACACCCAAGCAAAACTTCAAAATTCACCGTTCGAACCAGCCCTAATCAACCTTGAACGCAGCACGCTCCTTGCCCTTCGTACCAACCAAAATGAACTCAGTGATACCCTCGCACAATTGTCGAAGGCGGCTTGGTGTAAGTTTGGAGATCAGTGCAGTAGTTATTTCTTCAAAGGTATTGTGGCAAGAAGAGCATTGAACGCCATCAAGTGCATCTCTATCCCCATGGATAGCGGACTCACAACCACCTATGACCAGGATGAAATCTCCAAAATCCTAACTACCCACTTTTCTAGCATTCTCAACCCCACAACCACACATAACCCGCAAAACCTATTCCCAGACTGCCAACTTTCAACTCTACCACACGATCTCACTGACCTTCTCAGTTGTAACGTCGGCCCTGATGAAATCAAAGCTGCTTTATTCACTATTGGGGATACAAAGGCGCCTGGTCCGGATGGGTTTAATGCACACTTCTACAAGAGATCCTGGAACGTCACCGGACCTGACTTCACTAAGGCGATCATCACGTTCTTCAACACCGGAACCCTCCCATCACAGTTCAACCATACATCTATCTCCCTCATAGCCAAAAAAACTAACCCAAGATCACCTTCAGATTACAGGCCAATATCTTGCTGCAATACCCCATACAAAGTGATCGCGAAGATTCTGGCCTCTAAACTGAATGCTACTCTTCCCTTTATGATTGGCAACTACCCAGGTGCATTCGTTAAGGGTCGATCGATCAAACACAACATTCTTATAGCCCAAGAACTCTTCAAGAAATATAATCAGAAGAATGTTTCACCAAGATGTGCTATCAAGGTGGACCTCACAAAAGCATTCGACACAATTGACCATGGTTTCATCATCAATAGCCTTGGTAGAATGGGATACCCCATCGATTTCATCAAACTTATTGATGCCTGCATTGCTAATCCCAGTTACTCTATCAATGTCAATGGGACCCTTAAGGGATATTTCAAAGGCACTAGGGGCCTCCGCCAAGGCTGTCCACTCTCTCCATCCCTCTTCACCATCGCACTCGAAGTATTGTCATCCATGATCCAAACCAATACCGCCAACCCAAGCTTCAACTTGCACCCAAAATGCTCCTCACCTCGCCTAACCCACCTTTGTTTTGCTGACGATATTCTTTTGTTTTGCAGGGGTGACATCGAATCAATCAACATTCTTAAAAACACACTCAACCATTTCAGTCTATACTCTGGGTTGCACATCAATACCAGTAAATCCTCTCTCCTTCTTGGTGGAATTGCCCCTCAAGAAATTGACTCTCTTGAAGCTGCTTCTGGTATCCCTACTGGCTCCCTACCATTCACATATCTTGGCATTCCCATTGGCAGTAGAAGACTCAAAAATGCTGACTACATACCGCTAATCAACAAAATCACTCAAAAAATCAGTGCCTGGAGTGCCAGGAAATTATCATACGCCGGAAGACAGCAACTCATATCCTCTATCCTGATTCCCCTCCAACACTACTGGTGTTCCTTGCTTCCCATTCCCCACAAAATCATACTGAAGATCAATGGCCTGTTGCGATCTTTCTTGTGGTCTGGCAATGAATCCAGTCGAAGATCACTGATCGCATGGGATACTGTCTGCTCCCCGAAGGCTGATGGCGGACTCGGATTCAAGGAGCTTCTTGCATGGAACAAAGCATGCACTTCTAAGCTGATCTTCGAGCTCACCAACCCCCATCCATCGCTTAACTTGTGGTCTTCTTGGGTCAGTAAAAATATACTTAAACAATGCTCCATTTGGAACTGTGCAGCCAACTACAAATTCAGCTTTTCCTGGAATACCCTACTGAAGATTAGAGATCAGATACTACACATCCAGAATACAACAACCAACCTATCGTTCACCACAAGTGCAGTTAAGTCCAATGGCAAATTCTCCACTACATTAGCATACATCTTCATTAAGCAGCCGCCCCCTCCAACAAACACTAATCTATACAACAATATATGGAGGAAGACCAACACACCAAAGGCCAGCTTCATTGCCTGGATTGCTGCTCACAATAGACTACCTACATTGTCAAAACTTCTCAACTGGAACCTCACTCAACACGATACCTGCAACCTCTGTGAAAGCAGCCCCGAGGACGAGACACATCTATTCCATGAATGCGGGTATACAACCATCACTCTCGACCTTGTATCTAGATGGATGCACGTTCCTGCTCCATTCCCCTACAAGTGCAACATTTGGTCTTGGCTTGGATCAAATTACCCTCACAAGAACTGCTTCATCTCCACTGTCAGAATCGCCTCTATTCTCAACTTCATCTACTTCATATGGAAGGCTAGAAATGACTCGGTTTACAACAACAAGACTACAAGTGAAGTCAACTGTGCTCACAACATCATACAAGCTACCAAGAATCACTTATCACAACACTGGAAGGATAGATCCGCCCTTACCATCTCTTGGGCCAACTCTCTTGGCATTCAGCTGCTGTAGCTGCATTCCTTCTGTTCTCTTGTTTTGGCATTTGTCACATGGCTTTCTTTTCTTGCAAACACTGTACTTGCACCCTAGATGGCTCCTATGTAAATTCTATCACTGATCTAATATACAACTTTTCAAAAAAAAAAAAGAAAAAAGTCATAAGAAATAATTAAAGAAAAAAAAAAGGAAAAATCTGTGAGCAACTTCACTATATACCTTTGAACAATCTTCCCCTAACAAATCATATTTCTTTTATCAACCAAGTTCTACACCTTTATTCATCAAGATACCCGTGTTCTACAATCTTGTCATCTGAGATTTGATGCAGTCGTTTGTTGGCGGTTTCGTGCGTCTGTCGAGAAGAGGGCGTGGATTTGTGATCGATTCCTGACGACTCTGTTGCAGTTAAAATCTGAGGTGTCCACAATTGTTCCTCAATCTTCCTCCCTTTGTATTTCCTTCGAAGATGAACATATATGCTCATTGTCTCCTACTGACTGGATCATCATGCTTTCCCTTGAAAACTTATTTGCTTTCGGTCTCATTTTGATGAATTTTTGTGTATTTCTTTTCTCCTTTATTTGTGGTCTTTCGTGACAGTTAGACCGTTTGCCAATTTTTTCGGCCTTTTGATCCACCAGACGGCGCGCCGTTTAATGGTTTCAAACCGCTTTCCATTTTCAAAAAAAAAAGGTGTGTGTAATATATAATATATATTACATGGTATACGGGTTGGGTCAGATTTGGATATATGGGGATGGTACCGGTCCACTCCACATGGTATATGAGTTGGTGCGCTGATCCACTCCAGCTGAATAATGTCCGAAGGCGAGAGTCTATGACTTCTCGTATCACACTTATAATTAATAAGATGAATGACTTAATGAAGATAATAATAACCGGATCTTTGTGATAATATGTTGGGTGTTTATTGTCATCATTGTATGTGTTTGTTCTTTTGTATCTTTCTTTCATGTTATAGTTAGCTAACGGTTTATCAGTGTTGTTAGATGTCGTGCAAGATAGGGCAGCTGCCGAGTGATTCGGAGGAGGTGGTCAGCCGGGGTTTCCGTACATTGATAGGACGGGTTGGGTTGTGTTTGTCTTTTGTAGTAGACTCTGATAGATTGTTATGGTTTATGTTTACCTTTGTACCTTGGTTGAGTGTCGGTACCTTATATGGCATTGCATACTTTCGACTTTGGATTTCTATGTTTTATATCGTCTGTGTCTTATTGTAAGATCCAGTAATATTGCTGTCGAGTTAGGATCGGGATTCATTGTGAGGTTCTAACCCGAAATTTGGGGTGTTACAATGTAGATGTACTACGGGAAAGATCGAAGAGGATGATAAAAGAATTTGGTGTTGTCCCAAACGGACCCTTGGTAGTCCGGTTGTCTGTACAAAACTTTAAATTGATTTATTTTTAAATAATAAATAAATAATAACACCCTACAACCTATATGCATTATTTTATTAATATCATTGATCACCACATGCATGCATGCACACGTACAAATTGGTATAATACACTAATTGATACTTTCTTCTTCTTTTGAATTCATTACAAAAGCACTACACCATTATCATCCTCACATCCCATACCATCAAGTCCATGATGATGATGATAACCATGAGAGATTCCATGCCCCATCATGTCCCATTGGAGCCCATATTGTTGATCACCATCATCATCATCATTCTTTGGCAAATCTGCCATGATCAAATCATTGAAGGAGCTGACGTCGCCACTTGAATTGCCCTCTTTGAGGAGTTGGAGCATATTGTTGCAATTAGGGTTCAACAATGTCAATGAGTTATCTAGGGCATTTTGGTAATTACAGGTCAAGGTTTGGGAAGGCTGATTGAAGCCAATTGAGTTAGATAATTGGTACTTGTAGTTCATCATGTTTTGATCACCATTTGTAAGAGATGGATAAGAGGAAGTGTTTGTAGTATCAAATAAGTGAGGGTCATCCCCTTTGTTTTTCTCGAAAACTCGACACAGAACCCAATCTTCCTGTAAAATTGACCGTATGCATAAAATTAATACACAAATTTATATAAAAATAATCTTATTTCAAAGTTTATAGTAAAGCTATTGTTAAAATAGAGGTTGATTTATACTAGTCATGAACTCGGGTCATCGATATATGTCCTACCCAGCCCACTAAGGTAACTTAACTGACTCATTTGGGTAGGGCATCGATGTCAAAACTCGACTCATTCAGCTCGAAGAATATTCTTATTAATAGCTATTAATATAAGAAAATGATTTTAAAAACTAAATATATACCTTAGGAGGCATATGGGGAGATTCCAAGCGAAACTCATGCATAATCCAACCCGTTTTCATGCCATTGGGTGCCCGATTCTTGTAGAATACCAAAGTCTTCCTCATGCCCACTATTTGTTGGGTATTCGGGTCAAGTATGACCCGATCTTTTCCGGTTGCCTTCCAATATCCACATGTCGTCGCTCTATTGGTTCTGAATCCCGTTGCGTATTTTCTATCACGAAAGCTGAAGAAGTACCAATCACTGCCGTTTAGCTTCGCCACCTCTGCAACCAAATCAACAACACTCAATTTTATTTTAAATTTATAAAAGAATTCAAAATTTTATTTTACTAAAACAAATAATCTTTGTATCGTATATTATACAAATTTTATTTTATTTTAAATGATACAAATGCAACAGAAAAATAATCATTTTTAGGAAATACGTACATGCATGTCTTATATTGAATTTTAGACACATTTATTACATATATAGAAATAGACATTAATGATTTCTTATAGTATTCTTGATTAATATTCAGTATATTGTAGCTTGCATCAATTGTATTCTATACTCTTTCGTGAATAAAACAAGTTTATACTATTTTAGATAAGATTATTGTATGATTTCATCTCAAAATATCAATGACGAGATTATTATTATAGCTAGCGAGATAAGTATATATTTTCTGTTTACGGATTTTCTCACCAATTTATTTTCCAAAAACTTATAAAATAAAAATAAAAAAATTTCAGAATTTTATATATCGACCTTGTTCATAATTTTATAAAATATTTATATATTTTTAAATTGAACAATTTATTGACGATGGGGCAACTACTCAACTTATTAAAAATGATTTTTAGTAACTTATTCGTAACATGATACCGTATCAAAATTATTTTATCGGGTGATAGCTAGTTTGACGTTTGTATACAAATTAATATTTTTTAAAGTTTATATTTGTTTTGCTTCATGGACGATAGTTTGTATTATTTTTTTAATTTTAAATTTTTATTTCATCAATTTTCCTATTGAAATTATAGTATTTAAAGCTTAAAAAACATAATTTAAAGAAGAACTTAATTTAAATTCCGTCAATATTATTAAACTGATTATTACATTAATTTCTTGATGCCTTTTTGTCAGGGAAAAAAGTAGAAAATTTTAAATATTGGTCTATATATAGATGATTTTAATATTTAGATCGGATTTAATAGTTTTTTATTTATAGGTCGAAGCCTAGAAATATGGCCTAGATGAATATATTTTTTTCTACTTTGTACGTGGAATCAAGATAACTCTATGAATATGATATTCATGACGTGAAGGATGCTTCTTCTACAATTTTCTTTACTTGCTTCCCCACCAAGTTAAAAAAAAAATATGTCTGTACTTTTATGTTTACGTGAAATGGACATTTTTATTCATAATAATAAAAAATTAAAACAATTTACAGTGATATTTTTTTTTGAAAGAAAATTATTCATTTTCAACATTTACAACATTGTCTATTTTTACATTATCTACTTTTTCTATACAATGAATTGCCGTGAATATAAGTTATTATATAATTTTAGTTTATTGGTATTTTTAACATTATTTTTTTTAAAATTATATATATATATAGAGAGAGAGAGGTTGACTCACATGTAAACAACTCTTACCATGTAAAATGAGAACAAATTGTATTCGTTAGATCGTTAAATAGATGACTGAGATTAGGTGATATTAAAGGGGGGAAATCGTATTATTAATGAAAGAAACATTCGTCGGACCTGACTCTATATATTCGACGGTATAGTCACATATATTCAGCGGTATAGTCACATATATTCGGTGTTTACATGTTCACATGATAAGAGTTGTTTACATATGGGTCAGGATCTATATATATATATATATATATATATATATATATATATATATATATATATATATATATATATATATATATATATATATATATATATATATATATATAATGTTTCACAGGAGATTATCATAATCTAATGTAAATGTAAAAAAAAAGGGATGAAAAGTGATAAATTTATGATGGAGGATGATTATAAGAATGAAATAAATATTGAACCCAACATGCCCTATTAACAATCATACAAGTGAAAAATGTAAAAAAATTAAAGTAATCAAATAATTAAGAAGATATGATGAAACTAATCATAGTGATTAAGGAAGAAGGAGAAGAAGGAATCAAAAAAAAAAGGAAGAAGGAGAAGAAGATTATCGAAAACTAACCAGGAAGTTGCCAAGGCTCACAAGTATGCAAATCAATCTCAACCAAAGTCCCCTTCAAGATATCTTCATTAGCAATCTTCTTATGAAGATAATGGCAAACCAATTCTTCATCACTTGGGTAGAATCTAAACCCAGGTGGGAGACTTTCTCCAATATCTTTCAAACCCATATCTTAATTGCTCACTAATCTCAATACTTAACTTAGATTAGCTTCTATATTGAGAATATGAGAGAAATATACAATACATGTATATATATACACCACAAGATTTATTGCTTTTGGACAAGGGTTTGAAGAATACTGGTTTATAAAGAAAGAAGATGAAGTGATGTGTCAATTTGGGACCCAAATTATTCACTATTCACTTTCTAAGATAACTATGGTTGTATGTTTCATTGATTGATGATGGAACTTTCAAGAGAACATAGATATGAACACCATTCCAAGGGTATTTATTAGGGGAGGGTAATTTACTTGGAGTTAATATCAAGCTACCCATATATTGATACACATACATATCGAGGTGAAAGATAGGTCCGTGTTACGTACGGATCTACTTTTATATCTTATTTGAACGACCAAGTTTAAGATTTGTAACATTTTTCCTTAAGAACTTTGTAGTTAGTAGGTAAAGTTTTTTTTTTCTTTTCATAAAAGTAATTCTCATTTGATGGTTTGTATGTACATTTAGTGAAATTTATCCGGTGGAAAAGACTTGTCCCGCAAGAAGAAGAAAATATAAGAAACAAACGTATCACATATGCACCGCAAATCTTTTGTTCCCTTATGGTATCCTAAATTTATGTTTTATTATCCCTTTTCATTTAAAAAGACAATGAAATTTCATTTAAGTTTTTAGAGTTTTCTCATGTCATGAAATTGGATATTGGTCAAGATTTTGTGAAATAATCAGAGCAAATATGTTTATCATTTATATCGAATGTAGAGAAAAACTATTCTGATCAGCTGGACATTTCATATACTATCGAATCAAACAAAAATCAACATTTTACATAAAAAAAGTCGAATACCCATATATTTTCATCGAATCGACCCGGTTACACATCCTTATCAACTACACACATCTAATGCGAAAAATTGTAAATATAAAATCTAAAAAAATGGAGATAGAATTTCTTGTAAGGAAAAGATGAGAGAAGAGTGTTAAAGTATTTCCTCTACCATCCCTATTGATTTCATCACAAAGGGGAGAATATTTTAGATCAATCCAATTGGTGGGCCATCAATTGGGCCCCACTAGGGGAATAACTGCCATTACAGGCCCACTAGGCCCATCATGTGACCTAAACAAAATCAAGCGCTTCCCTATTGGCTTTCGCTTTTTCTCCAATTAAAACTTTATTTTTATTATTAGGAAAAGTATTTCCCTTGTAAGCTGGAAACTGCCAGATCGATAAATAATGAGTGAAAGACTGAAATTACTTACTGTTCAAAAGTACCTAACTTAAAAATAAAATAAAAATAAAATCGTTCAATCACCTGTCTATCTAGATTATTCAATAAATTTCAAATCCTATAAATTTCAGCTTTAGATCCAATAATCTTGTGGTTTCTGAACGACCTCTTAGAAAACAAACAAGTCTCTGAAATTCAAGTTACTCCTCGCTTGTTGATCACCAGAAAACAAATCAATGATATATAGGTCCGTAAATGAAGACGAAAGAAGATGAAAATAGTAGATAATTTATATGGATGAATAAAAAATGTTGTATGAGTTTGGAGTAACGATTGGTTAAGGAATATTATAATGAAACAATTTGGTTTACTAGATTTTTTTTCTACTTTTGTCTTTAGTAAA
Organism: Fagopyrum esculentum; assembly: GCA_033239045.1. Classification (NCBI taxonomy): domain Eukaryota; kingdom Viridiplantae; phylum Streptophyta; class Magnoliopsida; order Caryophyllales; family Polygonaceae; genus Fagopyrum; species Fagopyrum esculentum. Next base: position 162,691,784 of record BSUD01000001.1, read on the forward strand.
TGTACCATTGAGAAAAGAGTGTAGAGTTTGGGGTATATATACTTAATTGTAACATTAATAAGGTTAGTTACTACTATAGTTTTTCAAAAAGACCTAATTACCAAAATTGAGAGGCAATACTTAAATTCAGTTCATCTATGGCAGGACCTCCGATCTCTGTGAATGAAATTGAAAAACGTCTTTTATCATTTATCATGTTTAGAAGCTTCGTTTTAACCTTAAATATACCGATCTCTAATAGACTGAGGTAGGGCTTAGCAGATTGCGGTTCAGTTCACCGAACCGAAAAAACCGCAATCACCGCAAAAAAAGCAACCGAACCGCAAAATACAAAAAAATGCAAAAAAAAAAAACCTGCAAAAACCGCAAAATGCGGTTCATTTGCAGTTCGAACCGCAACCGAACCGTGCGTTTTGAACTGCAAACGAACTGCAACCATGCGGTTCGATTTGCGGTTCCCATTTGAATTTGTGGTTTGCGGTTCGGTTGCGATTTTACGGTTTTAAACCGATGCTCAACCCTATACTGAGGGCCTAAAACGATTGTTCAAATCAATAGCGTCCTAACCAGTCACGAACGAACGATCTCGAGTTCTTTATCTATTATGTTCTGAGACTACAATCTTAGATGATATACAAGTATATTATTCGCATTATTTTAACGGGTTGCAATTGTAATTATTATATGTTTTAAAATTTAGAGCAATGACATAATTAGGTCCATTTGTTTGCACTAAAATTTTATTTTTTAATAATTTATTTTATCGCATAATATGGCACATAAACAATATAGGATCTCACATGATCTATTATGAAGTCTTGAATCTTGATCCAGCAGTTTGGTTTTATTAGCTATTTGAACCAAATTCAAGACTTGTATTTTAGTCTTTTTTTATAATGATTGAGTATAAATGATTAATATTGTGGCATTATCTCATAATTGTTGCTTGATATGATGGTAAAAGTACGTTCGAGTATATGCATCCAACATTCAAATTATTCTTTTAATTATTATGATATCAAACTTGGAATATTCAAAGTTGAATGGATAGATATATTTTTAATTTTTTTTAAAAATTAAGGATAATACACATATTATAAGGTATCATTTTTTCCTTATTAAATAGTTTTAATCCTTGATTATAACCATCACACTTGGTTTATGCTCGATCATTTTGTTGCATTTTATGTGTTAAAAGTCAGACACGTACGACTATGAATATGAGTACACATGCGTGTTAAATCTCAACTCAACATAACATCATCGTAAAATCAATTGACAATTAAAGACGTTATTTTGTTGTGATATATGCGTTGTATCTCAAATTTTGATTAAGGAATATTATGATTGAGAGATGAGTCATTGATAGGTTACTCATTCAACAAGTTAAATGATGCAATGGAGTCAATATGAGTCATATAATTTCTTCAGGTTCATCTCCTCAAACTGACAAATTTAATGCGTCATTTATAAACAAAATTTGTAGATAGTAGTTGAATTTGTGTCAGGCATGAGTTTTGTTTCCACTTTTTAAACTATTTTTTTTAGTTTATTTATATTTTACTAATTAATAATTTTTTTGAATAATTATGTCAATAGTTTTAATCTTATTATTTTTATAGGTTAAATATTACAACTACTTTTTAACTTAACAAAATTATGCATTTTTTGTTTCAAATTATTATATTTAATTTATTGGATAATATACTACATTATTTTTATATAATACTAAATATATAAAGATTATGTATAGTGATAAAAAAAAAGTGCTAAAAATCCATTAAATTAAAGTGTAGCTGTAGTAAAATTTCCGATTAAATATTTGGAATAATTTAAGATTTTTACATAATAATCTTGAAAAATATAAAAAAAATTTTTTAAACCTCCTAAATACTCCTCCTCTTCTTCTTCTTCTTATTATTATTATTATTATAAATACTATATCATAGGAAAACAAATTACACAAAGTTGGATGAGAGTCGACTAACAAGTTGAGCCCCACATTTTTTTTAAAATTTAAGGAAACGAAATGGTTGCTAGAATCTATAACTTATAGTTTCAATGATCTCTAAGAGATCTCCACATGCTAACGGCTCAACCTTAGTCTTACAACGCTCTCAAGGGGTAACAACAACCAAGGAAAGGAACGAGAAAAGCGAGGAAGGAAGCAACTCACCAAATACGGGAGCTACTGCAGAGGAAACCGCAGGGGCGGCACGACCAGGCGCGTGGGAAGGTACGGTGCATAAGCTACTGTCGGCTTCTCGTTTGACAACAGAACTTCAACAAGGTCAAAACTTGCTTTCTCAACACACGAACACTTCACAACTCAGCCAAGGGAGCCTCTGAACGTCAACATATCAACAACGGAAAGATCCACAAGAATCAAGACTCAAACTTGATCCTTGAAGAGGAAGAAAACGGAAGAACGAAGGGAAACGAAACATAAGGGAAATGGCATGCAACAACTCATGAACGTGAGGAAGAACAAGAGAAGATGAACTTACATGTTCAACCATATCACATGAAGCAAGGACAACAATTGTAGCTCTCAAGGTTGAATAACGATGTATGCAAGAAACGGGAAAAAGAAGAGAAGACGAGATTATATAGGAATGGGGTGAAAAGATAAGAGGAAAGACGTTTTAGGGTTAGGAATAAGATAGGAAAGCCGACTCATAAGATAGAAGATCGGATCTTTTATCCATGGAAGGAAGATAAAACGAACGAAAACAGATCGGGCGCGATTTGTGACGAATCTGCAGGGGCAGATCGCCCCAGCCGATGGGGTGGTTCACTGTCACCGCGGGGGCGGTGACAACCTAGGCTTGTCGCTGGGGCGGCCTTCTTCGCCGTTGAGGCGGTGAAGACAGAACTTGGGTCTTACATTATAAATAATATAAGATTCAAAATTTTTGAATGTTTGTTTCAGGGTGATCATGTTGTATTAAAAAGATAAAAGAGAAATTTTGGACTGTGATCTCATACTTTTAATGTTTTCAACTTATAAAAATATTTGTATACACACATTCAAGTTTTATTTTTTAGGATATAACTATCTTTTGTTTGTTTATAAATATATAAAAGGGTGTTTTTCTTTCAAAATTCCTTCCTATTATATCATTAAAAATAATAAATAAATAAAACTACATTTAATTTAATCGGTAAGAAACAAAATGGGTGAAAACACATATCCAATGACAATGAATATTTATTGAAAGAATTTGGTGAAGTAATTTTTTTTTATGGACCTTTGTTTTGTAGACCTTTCTAATTAACTTACCACTATATCAGGCATACATTTACGATATGTGTTTATGTTATGAACCTACTTAATAGATCAATATTTGTAAAATGCCTAGTTAATGAATTTGAGCAATATTATTTGACCCAATAACATATAACTTTAATAACTTTAATAATTTTGACCAAACAGATGAACTTTGCTCTCACAAACGTACCTTAAGTTAAAAGCTAAGCAACATTCCTTTTGGTACAAAAGGTTAGGTGTGTCTAAGCACTTTCATTCATGTGCGTAGATTAGCGTAACTAAGAACACTATGCTCATAATCAATCTCAACTCAAATAAGTATTGAGTTTTGAGATTAAGGACTGACTATGTTAATTGTTTTACGTGGAGACAAAGATTACAAATTAAGCTGTAGGATTATGTTAATGATTAAGTTAATTAGCTTTTTAATCATATTAATATTCAATGATGGGATTGAAAGATTATATATTGCCCCCAAAATTGCCATCAGTTCTTGTTAACGGTGACGTGTTAGATTAAATATTTTACAGCCAAATTATTTTGATAAAGTGGAGTAAACAGAAATCAACAATATAATATAAAGGAATTTAAATTTACATGTCTTATTAAAAATTTCCATTGAGATTTTTATGTAATTAAAGATTTATTAGGTTTTTTAAATTATTCTGATTTACTTTTTTTCTCCAATAAGCTTCAGAGATAAATCAGATAATTATACTATTTCAATTTCAATTTATTATTTTATTTTTCAGTTTCTCGTTACCTAAACACGCCGTTTTATTGCAATACTGATACGCGTGTAAGTATGGGCCCACACGGCCCAAACTAAAAAGATGGGCCCACACGGCCCAAACTAAACATATGGGCCCACACGGCACAGAGTGAAAGTGGGCCCATACGGCCAAACTGAAAAGTGGGCCCGTTAAGCTCTACGTGCAACTCCCATTGGCCAATAGTTACTTGACAACTCAGATTGGAAGGAAGCATAAGGCCCAAAATTCATCAGTTATTCATGATATCTTTCTATTATTGTTGTTCATATTCAAAAAATATATATATATTAAAGTAAAATTTTATAAAGAAAAGATATTATGAGGTATCCACCTTCAATAATTAAACTGAATCGTTATCTCTCAATAGTTTAGTTAATTGTTTATTCATTTTTAGTTAATGGAAAGATAAATGATCATTTTTTACATTAGCTCAATCCATCAAGTTTGAAAACCATATTGAAATACGTACATGATTATTTCAAACATTTCTTTCATGACTTTCGGTTTCAAACATGTAAGTATTTGTTAAAGTCCGATACAGACGGACCGGTAGAGCGGGGGTCGTGTGTATACGAGCGCACATGCGCATTAGGCCCAAACCCATCACATAAACCCGGCGAGGTTCCATCCTAAAACCAATTGGCAATAGGAGGAGTAGTCCACCGACCTTATATACTAGGCTCGGAGTGTCCCCATCTTTCGATGTGAGACCTTATTATCTCCAACACGCCCCCGCAAGTGCAACTAGAGGATATAGACCGAGTTGTACTTGTCCACAAGTTAGGATCGCGAGCCGAATTGAGGCTAACCGCTCTGATACCATGTCAAAGTCCGATACAGACGGACCGGTAGAGCGGGGGTCGTGTGTATACGAGCGCACATGCGCATTAGACTCAAACCCAACACATAAACCCGGCGAGGTTCCATCCTATAACCAATTGGCAATTAAGCCCATTACACTAGTATATGTGTATATGATAATATTTATCTAACTAAAACTAACTAAAATTGGTTGTAGTGAATAATAAAACTTTTGATCGCATTGTTGTTGGTATTTTAACTCGAGTTAGATGACTTTACTTTGATAGTATAGAGTTGTGAAAAATAATTTTCTTATGTAAGAAAATGAAATTAATAATCCAAATAAAATGGCAAAATATTATAATTTCACCAAAAATAAACTGAAAGAAGCTTGATGGTGAAGATTCGAAGCCCTTGTTTGAGTAACCCTACCGTGTTGCAAAAGGAATTCCACACGGTATATCAAAGGCTGGTGATTTGGCACATAATCTCCCATATATTAATATTCTCAACTTTATGTCCTTTTCATGAAAATATTAATAAAAGTTTTAAATCATCATATTTGTAAAGATGATGATGATGGATATAAGAAAGCAAATTTGAAAAGATTCGCCCTATAACTTAAAAGAAATGCAAGAGGTTGATTAGGGTTGGGTATAGATTGATTCTTATCGATGTTTTGGATATTCTAGACCGATTCTAGTATATCACTATTTCTATGTGGTAAAAAAAACATGGGTTAATTTGGTTAATAGGCTTTTTGGAGTTTTACTTTTAGTAACTAGGTCATTTAGTTTTTTAATTAGGTAAATATACCCCAACCTTTTGTATTTTCTCTCAAACTCTAAAAACTCTTCTCTCAAGGGGTAGATTTACTAAAACTAAAACTCAAAAAAGTCTAGTAAACCAAATTCTTTCAAAAAACATTAGAATTTCGGGTAAGGGTTAGACCCGTCCGGATATAGACCGGGTGTGGACAATACTCATGTCTGATCGAGTCAGAAAGTCCGGATCATACGCATACGGGTCTACCCAAAAACTTTTTTTAAATTAAATTAGTAAGGTTGAAGTGTCTACGATTATTGGACTATTTTTTTGTGTGATATATTTAATTTATATATTTAATATGAATATTATTTTCTTTTTTACAAAAATAAAACACAAGACCCGTCCTGCCCGAAGTGCTACTCGGACGAATATGAACATGTCAATTTATGTAGTTAACACATTCGGTCGTTTTCAATTACACAAGTTTCGTTTGTTTATGTCATGTATACAAGTCTATCATTTACACAAAGTTTGGTTATACAAGTCTGTCCTTAACACAAGGTTTGGTTACACAAGTCCGTCATTTACACATGTTTTTGTTACATAAGTCTGTCATTTACACAAGTTTTGGTTACACGAGTCAATCATTTACACATGGTTTGGTTACATAAGCCCGTCATTAACACAAGATTTGGTTACACAAGACCGTCCTTTACACAAGACCAATTAAACAAATCCCAATCTAACCTTCCACTCAGATACAAAACGAGATCGATAGAAACAAATGAGAATTCAAAGAAACCTAGAAAGCTAGGTATGTAGAACCGACAAAAGGAACAATGGGAATAAAAAAGGAAGGCAGGAACATTGTATAGGCGGCGGCGGGGCAAGTTTCAACTTTGGCGCCTGGGTGAGTGGATTTGTGTGACGTGTTCACACTCGTAGACGGGGATCGATGGATTGAGAAGAAGAATTGAGGGTGGTTCCAACAAATCTATTCAGATCTGTTCCAGTCCGTAGTAATCGGAGCCGCCATAGAAGCCGCCGTCGACTCTCGCCTTCGTCGCCGCCTTTTGTTGCTTTGGATATGTGCGTGGATCGAGCCGGCGAGCCAAACAACCACGTCATAGAAGACGTCGACTTGTTGCTGTTCACCTGGGACGTTCGCCTCACCTAGGTTGGAATCGAAGCCACCTCTTCACTCGCTGCCCGGCCACGCTAGGAAAGGAAAAGTGAAGTTGGAGGTTGAAGACGAAGCGATGAAAATCTGAAATGGCGATGAAGACTGAGTTGAAGAAGACATCTCCATAAGAATGGTGATGAAGATCTTGCTTTCAACTGCAGAATATTGATAATGGCGGATAAAAGGGATTCTCAAATCTCAAGCGTACAATTACTAAAATTTTGTTAACCGATTTTCTTATTTTTAGCATAATTAATATATTATAATAATTAATTATCTATCCTTAATATCGGTAACGGTCTAATAAAGATCATCTTAATATCTAGTTTACCTTTTTAAAAAAATTGTTAAATACTAGGGGCATATTTTATATCTTAGATACAAAAAGGGCTTTTATACACCAATTTTCCATTCTTTTTTTTTTTTAAATCAAATTCGTATAAAAGTAAATGATAGGAAGTTGTTTACAAAGTAAGCTTATCAAATCAAGTGAGAATCTAACTTCACATCAGAGGGCACGCCGTCTTGCTTCGCCTTTTCAAAATGCTCTAACAAATGATGGGAAAAAAGAGATGATCTCAATGTAAAAGTTAATAAAGGTGATCTTCGACAAATGGCTTAATCCGTTTTGTGATTATAGAAATGTGCACGGTTCTATAGTTGAAATTACAACCTCAACTTTTTGAAATGCATTTGTGAGTTCTAGAAGTGGGGTTCGTGATTGGTAGTGTAGGTATAGACGATAACCCCAACTTCTCCTCCTTGTTCCCGAAGATGATTAACCTTTCTTCTCCATGGGTTATTTGTGTCAAATAAAAGAAGGCGATAACTCTAACATGAAGATTAAAGCAATCAATCAGCTAACATATAGTCCAAAACTATAATAGTAAATATGAAATTGACCAATCATCAAGAATAGGGAACTTGACAACCCATTACACCACATGAAAGTAAAATTGGAGAATTAGAGAGAAAAATAAATTGCATACATATCCTACAATATACTTTCAGTCTCAGTAGCTATATATGTTACAATATGCCTATCAAGTACATTTTGGGGCGATATTCTTTGGGTGCACCTGAAAATCATGAATGGAGTACCAATGTAGGAAAGTCTATTATACATTTTGTTAAGACTTAAGAATGTAAGCCATTGTAGACTTCCATCTTGATAACTGAAACTTGATAGTGTCATTGTAACAATCAAGAAAAAAGATATACATTTAAAGAGATGGAACCTAATCACTTCAATATGGAGATTTAGATGGAGATAGATGCAACCCATAAAAGATACGAGCATGATGGGAAAGTAACTAAAGATTTGTTCCCGGAGTACATAAAATCATTACAATTATATATATATATATATATATATATATATATATATATATATATATATATATATATATATATATATATATATATATATATATAGTGCGGTTCCCACGAGAACAACCTTATTGTGTAATCATGAAAATAATCTTACACCGTCGGATAGTGAGTATTAAGGGTGAGATTTATGATAGATATCATAATTATTAGATAAATAATATTCTGAAACTAATAATAACTACGAATAATTCATTCAACCAACAATAACTACGAATAATGCATTAAACGATATGATACATTCGTAGCAAAACTAATAATAACTACGAACTGTTCTCATGATTACACGATAAGACATGTTCTCATATGATCTATACTCTATATAGGGTGCGGTTCCCATGAGAACAATCTTATTTTGTATAATGAGAACAATCTTATACCGTTGGATGATGAGTTTTAAGGGTCGAGATTTAGGGTAGATCTCATAATTAAACAAAACTAATAAAAACTACGAATAATCCATTCAACCAACAATATTCTGAACTAATAATAACTACGAATAATCCATTCAACCAACAATAACTACGAACAATATATTAACAATAAGGCTTGTTCTCGTGATTACACGATAAGACATGTTTACATATTATCTACTCTACGAATAATCCATTCAACCAACAATAACTACGAATATTCTGAACTAATAATAACTACGAATAATTCATTCAACCAACAATAACTACGAATAATTCATTCATGTTACATTCTCAAACTCATTGTTTTGAGCAAAACTTTTTTCTAAGATTTAGAAAAAAATTGAAGTACCCAACTCTAGTCATCAGACCAATTATGTATATGTATGCATCAACATATACAATTTTGGTTTGAGCAGTATCAACCAGAATCCTCCGCAAATTAGGGATGTAATCTAGCTATTTACACATTTTGACATTCATATAATATATCAATCTCACACTTAAGCCAACAATTTCGTTTCATTTGGGTCAGGGTTATCGAATATGCAATTTTGGATATGCGTAGAATTTTATGGGGATTTATCTTCTTCTCGTACAATCAACAATCATCAATCATCAACCAAACAGCACCTAACACATCAATCTACATGATCAAGGTTCTACAAAAATTCTCTAATTAATGAATCCGTAAAGTGGTGAATGACATTTCAGATAAAGGGAATATGGTCAGAGAGAAATCGATGAAGACATGAATGATAGAAAAAGTTAATCAATGATATGAATGAGAAACACATAAGAAGGATTGATGGAAAATGTTGAAACATATATGGTGTATGAAGAGAGAAATTGTTAACGAAGAAAAGACGAGATACTACCATGGGTGACATGTGGAGAAGGTAACACGCCCAGAGTAACCCTCCAAATTTCCAGAACTCGGGATGTTACGTGTTAGGACCTCACAATGGGTTCTGACCCTAGCCTGATAACAATTTCACCGGGTTTTACAACAACATACAAATAAAGAAAAACCGAATAGAAATAAAAATGCAACAATGTATGATCTCAAGGAAAGACTGTCAGTCGAGTACTACATCAGTACGATGATCCAAAACTACGAATGCAAAAGAAGAAAACTACAATAATAGAAAACTCAAATCCCGTCCTATAATGTACGGGGAACCCGACTGACCACTCCCGTCCGGATCACTCTATATCTACCCTATCATCCACAACATCTAACAACATCGGATAAAATCGTTAGCTAACAATTCTAGTACATGATAAGATACTAAAATAACACAAACACACATCAATGCGGAAAATAAACACACAACATGTTTTCACATAAACCCGGTTATCATCTTGTATTTACGTGGTTCACTTCTAACTCAACTTATGGTGTGGCACGAGGGTCTCCCGACCCTGCCTCCGTCCCCGTATACCAAGAGGAATGAATCTTATGCATCTCACCGTATACCATGTCTAGATTGGTCGCGGAGAACCTCCCAAACTCATGTCAAAGTTGGGCAGTGATGTTACGACTTGTTATACATACACTTGGGTCTTAATTAAATAACACATCGTCCTACTCGATTTATAATTAGGAAACATAAATAACACACACCACTATCATAGTCCACCGACATACAGAAAGCTAGCTAAGTAAGCCCAATGACTTACCTGTATCAAATCAAGTCCAAATAACGATATCACTTGATCCCGTATGAATATGATCTCAACTGTCTAATCATAAGAGGAAACTTGGATCAATAACTTATTCAATCTCTATAAGTCTTTAACTTCTAGGTTAACAACTACTAACCGGAAAACGTACTAAACTGACAATTTTCCATAAAAAGACGATTTTACCCTTGGAATACGGAAAACTCTAAAGGTTCTATGAAGGTACATAAACCTATATTAATATCCAAGGATATGATGTCAAACTCTGAAAGAATCCTAATCCTCAAAAATCACTCAAGAACCCAACACTGTCTCAAAGAATATAAACTTCATACTAAGCCAAATCGTTTCACTCACAAACTGAGCTTGCACCCTACTTTAGGACATCACAAGTATAAATCTAATCGATGGATCGATCCACAATTTGTGACGATGCACTATAGTATGTATACCAAAACCTATCAAAATCTCATGTTCCTCAGAAAAATCTAACCCCTTCATAATTGGGTCCGAAAACTGCATCAACAACCAGTTTCCCTATACTTAAGATATTTCAGCATAATCCCCAAAAACATCTTAAGGGTTCAACTTTGAAAGGAAAAAACTTCTAAACCACTAGCTGGAATTCTCTCTTATTTTGTTATGTTCCACAATGATATTCCAACTACAACCTATCAAAATCTTAGACAAAAAGGATGAGTCTAACATACCTAGATATGACTCCAAAGTTGGATGCTTGTTATTTTGCAACTCTGGAGGAAGTACGTGACCACGGAAATAAGGCGCGACCGTGGATAAAGGAGGCGCGACCGCAAAAGCTCGACTGCGGCGAAGACACAAGGTCACATCTGGTTGGCCATTCCCGATCTCTTGGTTGTTTGTTACGTGACGGAAGACACTCAGTGAAGGTTTTTGGCCTGGACGTGATGCTGCTCGTGTGGAGAATGAAGAGAAGGCAAGGATTTATTAGAAATTGTCGTTTCATGGGAGAGAAGATGTAGCGAAGGACATACCTTACCTGCTTGTTGTGCGCATGTGCAAAGGAATAGGAGACTGTTGTCAACGAAGGAAGCAGGAACACCCGTGCAGAAGGAGGATGAAGATCTCTTGATTCGAGCGTCAAAAGAAGAGACGAAGAGAAAGAAAGAGAGGAAGAGCGTGAATGAGGAACGACTGCTAGGGTTGTGAAGAGGCAAGAAAAACACGTTTAACATGTATAAGGAAGGGTAAAGATCGTGTGTATGAACAAAATAAAGAATCCAGACAGTTACCAAAAAATAGGGGCGCGATTTGTTCGTGGTGTGACTGATGCGCGACCGCGGTAAGGTTCACGCGCGGCCGCGGGATGCATGCGCGACCACGTCAGCAGCCCACGACGCCTCTTCACAGCTTAGTTAAAGTGCTTTCACTCCTTCATGGATCAAATCTCCGGAATAAATTTTTCCGGTTGTTACACCAACAACCATAAATTTACAACTTAGTCAATGACAGAAGCCAGAAGAAGGGTTCGAAAAATTCACGAATTAGCGGGCCGAACAAAAGAAGAAGAATGAAAGTGGGCTTCAATATTCACATGCCCAAAAGCGACACCCATAATAAAAATGCCCCAAAAATAGTGAAACCAATCTTGTAAAACAAAAAGGAAATTAAATTTAAATAAAATTAAATAGGTTGAATGACATTCTTGTAAAGTAAATAAAATAAAATAAGAGAAACATTAATGTTAGTGTACTACTACAAGAGCATATTAAGACCATGTATAATAGAGAGGTGTGGGGCTACTACTTTTTTTCCTCCTATGTCAACAAGATTTTCTGTCACATCAGTTTAGTAGTCTTATTCAGTTTTTTGCTTATTTTTACCCACAACAGAGAGTTGTGAGCCTCCTTATTTTTACTTTTTATTTCTTATTTATTTTTAAGAAATAAATAAATTTTATATTTATATATTATTTATTATTAAATAACATTACTAATACTACTATAAAATAAATATTAGCCATAAAATTTAAAATGTAAAGTTTTATAAGTAATAAAATAAAATTTAAATAGTAAACAACTTAATATAAAAAAAACACAAATTAAATAACAACCAACATTAAAAAGTTAAATATCAAACAACTTAATAAAAAAACACCAATTAAATCCTCTTTAGTTAGTGATGCATACTTGTAAACGCTAAAGATTTATTATGTAAACTCGTAACACCCGTTTAAAGAGGTTGAAAATTTTTTTTTCTCCAATACATGCAAAATGGGTATAATTGGATAGATAAAATTAAAACCTATTCAAAAATATTTTTTTACTAAGTTATAAATCGGAAAATTAGGTTTTAATTAAAATTAAAACCACACGCCACATGGCACATTATCACAGGACGAATTTCGGTCATTAAGAGCGCGCCATGTGGCACGCCCCCCACTGTTGTACAACAGCCAAAACAACGTCGTTTTATTTCCTTACAAAAAAAAACGTTAGGATTCGACGCCTACTTTGGCGTCGACCCCCGGGCCTCCTATGCCACTCTCCGCCATGCCATCGATTTGATGACATGGAGGGGGTTTAGGAGCCTCCGACCCTCCATTGTGGAGGGTCTAAGATGTCTAATAATGTGATTGTTAATACATTGATTGTCATTTTAATTATATTTTATTGAAAAAATGAGGGAAATAGGGCTCCTAAAATTTTACTTTTGCAAAGTGGGCTCCTAGTATAATTTAGGCCTGCAAAAAAATTAATAGCTGTATTTGTGGGCCTCCCAAGAAAAGATGGATGGATGGATGGGTTGTCAAAAAAATTGAATATTAAATGACTGTTGGTATTATTTGCAGAGAAGAACGAAAAAACATTCATCCTAGTATAATTTAGGCCTGCAAAAAAATTAATAGCTGTATTTGTGGGCCTCCCAAGAAAAGATGGATGGATGGGCTGTCAAAAAAATTGAATATTAAATGACTGTTGGTATTATTTGCAGAGAAGAACGAAAAAACATTCATTCTCTTTGTAAAGAGAGAGAAAACAGATCTAGAAAGGAACAAAAGAGAAGAAGGAGAAATAGAGGATGAAACGGAGATCCGCCGGAGTTTCAACAACAGGGAGCACTGTTTCGCCGCCAGGACATTTGGCCACCAAGCCGACACCGAAGGGTGAGCGAGAGATCTAGGGTTTCCTTCGAGCGGGAGAAGGGCAAGCGAGAGATCTAGGGTTTCGCCGTCAAGGTTGACACGAGGAGGGGCTACGCCACTGGTACCAAAAAGCCGGCGCCCACTTCTCCTTTCTTTACCCTCTCCCTCCGGTGAAGCCGGCGCACTCCTTCGTCCGCTAAAGGCGGCGCCCACTTCCCCTTCATTTGCGCCCTATTCTTCAACCTTACCCAAACCGCGCCCACTTCTCCTTTCTTTGCCCTCTTCTTCCTCCCCTAAAACCGCTTGGGAACGTTGTTTTAGTGGCGGATCTCCCTTCCTTTTCTGCTCAGATTCCGGCGCCCTCTTACAGTCTAGGGTTTACGCAGGCTGTTATTGAAGCAGAGGAGCGTAGCATGGCCGGCGAGACTTTGATGGCGGATGAAGCTAGGGTTTCCGCTGATACTAGGGTTACCCAATTGTATGCATACGTAGTTACTTTTTGGGTATGATAATGTTCACTTATTTAGATTATATGAATATTTGTTGGAGTATATGATACTTGCTTACCCAAAAAATGTTTACCCAATTCCAATTATTTAGATTATATGGATATGGATATGTGTATATTAGTGTTGGAGTATATGGATATGTGCTTACCCAATTGTATGCTTACCCAATTGTATGTTTACCCAAGTTCAGTTATTTAGATTATATAGATATGTGTATATTAGTGTTGGAGTATATGGATACCCAAGAAGTTTGACATTACCCAGGAAGATGAGAAGTTTCAGATTATCCCGAAATACATTACCCAGGAAGATGAGAATTTTCAGGCTTTCAGCTTACCCCGAAATACATTACCCATGAAGATGACAAGTTGGAGATTATCCATGGATACAAACAAACACTGCTTACCCACAAATAGAAAATGTAAACAAGCACTGCTTACCCACAAATAGAACAGAAAGTTTCAGTATTTTAGATACACAAAAACAAAAGATGAGAAGTTTCAGATTACCCACAAATACATTACCCAGGAAGTTTGAGATTACCCAGAAATAGGAACAAGCACTGCTTACCCATAAATAGAAGCTCAACAAGCAGTCTAGATTCCTGCATTTCAATTGGAAGAAGAAAAGAGCTGCATATGGATACCCAGATATAATTTACGTTTGAAAGGAGGGAAGAAGAAGAGACAATGGAGGGAAGAAGATGGGCTGACTGAATTGATTGGTCTATTTTCTAATTTTTTTTACATGTCACCCATCAAATCAGTCTAGATACCTATGTCCCTTACTTTTCTGATTTTTTCTACAATAGGAGCCCATTTTCTAAATGAAATTATGAGAGGCCCAAAATCCAAACTCTACATTGTAAAAGGCCTACATTGCAAATTCAGCCTATTTTATTTCATTCTAAATTTTTTAGGTGCATCTATTCTCTATTTTAAAAATTAAAATTTATAACAATACATTATCTACGATGATAAAAAAAATTGCAATATTTTATTTTATCTTGATATATATATATATATATATATATATATATATATATATATATATATATATATTAAAATAACTAGATTTCAGTCGATAAAATATACAATAAAAATAAATAAATAAAAAGTAGTAAAAGATAAAATTGTAATAAAATAATATGTGTTATCCGATGTATAAATGAATGTCACGTGACTTTAAATTTTTCTATTTTTATATGGTATATGAATATATAGAACTTTTTTTTTGATATTATACGATAAGCGATTAGATTAAATCATCTTCTCGAGACTCTCCAACCTAAAGCATCCTTTCGGATAAGATCGACCGTCAGTGAGGGGGTCGATGAGCAACAATGTGGGTAGTCGTGACCCAACTCTGCGAGCTTGTCGGCGGCACTGTTGACTTCCTTGAAGACATGTTGAATCTTGACTTGCTGAAAACTGACTAAAATGTTAGAAATATGTGAAATAATGAGATCAAGTTTCCATGGGGGTTTCCATATTCGTTCAATGAAATTAATGATTGTAAGATTATCTCTTCAATTTCAAGTTTGTTGATCTCCATATCACATGCTCTGATCAAACCCTCCCAGAACGCGCATGCTTCAACATGGAGGACCGATATGTTTCCACATTGTCCATAGGCTAGAGAGATGGTTGATGCATGTTGATTTCTTAGGATGAATCCGAAGGCTGATTCCCTAAATTCACGTTTAGGCCCATTAAAATTCAACTTGATGAACCCAATTTCGGATTTTATCCAATAAAGATTCCTAATTTTCCTATTATTTTTAGTGAATATAGCTATAGATGAGAGGGATTCACCGAAAATATTTCTTTTCCTTCACTTTTTTTAAAGGAAGTGACGACCTAGACAGAATTGATGAAACAAGAAGGATAAAAGTGAATGAACAAAAAAAAAAATGAAATTTAGTGGAAAGAAGAAGATAAATAACTCTAAATGGTTTAAAAAACTCTTATACATCTTTTTTTCATATATATTATAAACGATGGAAATGTCCATTGCTACTGTTTTATATATAAGTACAACAAAATTGTATTAATTGAATGTAAAACACAAAAGATCATAGTGCAACAAACAATTAACACTACACTTTCTTAAAACTAACTGCAAATACTCATGCATATTTTTCAATACTATAATCCATATCTACCATAGTTTTTTTTATAGTTAAAGACTTCGTTCCTTAACCTCTTTTCTCAAGAATAAATTTCATCCTAGATATCGGAATGAAGATCCTTGGTCTTGCTCCATTCGTGTAGTGTGTCACCATAAATGTCATAAAATGCAAATTTGGCAACCGTTGCGTTCAGTTGAGCTGACAAGAAACCTTGACCGCCATATATGTATTTCATCTCGTCGGCATTCCATCCTTGCCAATCGCCTCTCCACGCCTTTGATCCTCCACCACTTGTTATAAACTCCGTGTTACTACAAAAGTACCAGGTTAGCTCTATTTTTGTTAAAAAAAACAAAACTCGTGAATATATGTTTTAGTTATTGTATGTACCTTTCCATGCTAGTAATTCTCTGTAAACAGTGATCATGACCATTGAAGTAAAAATCAACCTTATGTTCCTGTTTAGATATTTTAGTAAAAATTCAATATATGTTTGTATATATACAGAACAATAAGAATGAATACTTACCCTTAAGATTGGGACAAGATGGATCACGAGCTCGCCCGTGACTCCATGATGACATGCACTCTTGATTGTGTGATGGCCCACGACGATTTTCCATCTTGCATCTGAACTACTCAATGCTAATGACAAGTCCTAGAAAAGATCATTAAGAAGAACAAAAAAAAGTGATTAGTTAACTTTGTAGAAACATTTGCTAGCTTTTCAAATTGCAATTGAGATTTGTTCTTTGTTTTAATCTAATGTACATTATATGGTCAAGACATGTGCGGTATAATGGTTATAAGAATGTGATTCTGAAACGAAAAAGCTTAATACACGGACTTAGATTTATTAACGTAAAAAAATCGCATTCCGTCAGCGTCAATAGTCGACATCCTTCTTTTATCTCTATTTTTTTTAAAAAAATGGGTGTCGACTATTGGCGCCGGAGCCTAAATTGGAAAAAAAAATTATATATAAATATATTCTGTTAAAAAAAATTGGGTGCTGGCACCTTGCGAGCCTAACTAGAAGATACGTTTTTTCAAGGACTGGATTGCTAAAAAAAATTAATTACCTATTGTCTTTCATGTATTGCTTGATCGTCCCAATGATAAAGTTGAACTTTTATTTTTAAAATGTAAGGGATCAAACTATTCACAAATGCTCAATACTTAGTTGTACATTTTATGTTTATATTAATAAAACGATAAAAGTGTATTTATATATGTGGAGAAAGTCAAGTCTCAATCAAGAAAACAAAAAGGCAAAGAGAGAGATTTTATTACCGCCAATACGGAAGAAATATAATTTCTACGGGGATAGACGCCTCTCCAATCATAAGTATGATCCAATGGGTTAAAGAAGTACTTGTCCACAAAAGGAGATGTGTCGATGAAGAAGAAATCCACAGTATCTAACGATAGATCAACCAAACAAGCATTATCAACAATTAAACCCGTTTAAATATTCAATTAATCTCGAGTTATGAAAAGTATACTGAACTTATGAACATATACAAAGTTTTAACTCACCCGCATTCAAGACGAAGGATCTCATGCAAATCCATCTCTTATCCTTTTTCCTAAGTGTCTCACTTAATTGTGCTTGAACGTCTCCTCTATAATCATGATTTCCAAGAACTATAACATAAAAAAATATTTTCATTAGATTCTTCAATAAATATATTTTGTTTCAAAACTAGTTTTCGAATCTGAAAATATGCTTGAAACATCATAACCCTAGAGGTAATATACATACCGCTGTACCATTGTGTTTGCAAACTTGAGGCATTGTAGACATCCGTGAATGACTCGGTGAACTGTGGGTCATCTTCACCCTTTAACCCGTTATCATAGAAGTTATCACCAGTTGATACCACAAAGTCTATGTCCAATTTTTCCGCAACAGGAGCCATCTACAAAAAGTTTTGGTAATCAACGAAATTTGTATATGCAATAAATAGTTTACAATGAAAAGGAAAATGACACTAGAAGAGAAAACCAAGTTGTTATAGGTAAATGGAGGTAAAATGTCATATCGATATATAAGATCGGTAAACTATTTTTCTTATTTTTGTATTGATTTTGGAAGAAATTCAATTGTACTCGTGTATAAAAGTCATACCTCACGCCAAAATATCAAATTGAGGATATAAAATATCAATACCTGATCAGCAACAAGAGATTGATTGTAGAAGCCTTTTCTTCCCCAGTCTCCGATCACTAAGAAATTGAGACTTCCATCATCATGTTTTGGTGAATGCTTCAACCGTTTAAATTCCGCATTTAAACCTTCGAAACATACGGTTGCAAGGACCAAAGCTACGACTAATAGATTTTGATTCTTCATTGTTATCTTAAAACTTTTTTTTATTAAATTATTTCTTCGTAAAAGTTACAAAGAAACAAAAAAAAATCGGAAAGGAAGAAGACTTTATTCGACCTTATTGGATATAAGGGGCTTCTTCCTCTTATTATTATTCACAACTCACTCTCTTCTCTCTTTTTTGTTGTAGTTATTGATCGTGAATCATTTGATACTAGTTTTGAAGTGCTTTTATAGATATAGTTATGTCCAACAAAAGAAAAGAAAACTAATTTAAATTTTCCTATAAAAAATGGCGTCCTTTTATATTTTGGACTTTAATCCTCGAGATTGAAGTAGGAATAAGTTATATCCCATTCAAAGTATAGATTTTTGGGATTTTGTCACGAGACTTATTCTTTGTACAATGAATAAAAGATTAAACAACAAATTCAATCAAACAATAAAAAAAAATTATCCCAAAAGACATTATAATCCATGGGAAGTGTTCAAGTAAGGCCCATTATTCCGGTAAGGCCGTGCGGCCGTCTGTACGGCCGACACGTGTCCCGAAATTTTTTTTTTTTTTTTTTTAAAACGAGTAAAAGTAATAGTTCAAAACTTATTATGGAATAGTTCATAACTTATAAAAGGATAGTTCATGAATTATAATAGAATAGTTCATAGTGTAAAATTTATAAAGGATTGAAAGTAATAGTTCAAAACTTATTAAGTAATAGTTCATAACTTCTAAAAGGATAGTTCATGAATTATAATAGAATAGTTCATAGTGCAAAATTTATAAAGGAGTAAAAGTAATAGTTCAAAACTTACTATGGGATAGTTCATGAATTATAATAGAATAGTTCATGAATTATAATAGAA
>BSUD01000001.1:162712242-162755619 GCA_033239045.1 Fagopyrum esculentum
AAAAATCGTTTCAGAATTTTTTTATTTTTTTTTTTTTCGGGACACGTGTCGCCCTGCGGTACGGCCGTACGACCGTACCGCAATAAAAGGGCCGTACCTGAACATTTACCTATAATCCATAACCAAACCTAAGTAAAAGACGTGACATTTAAATGTTATAGATTACACAAATTTATAACTTTTAAATTTATAATAAGTTTGTGTGAATTTGGTAGCAAAATTTGAAGTTATGAGACCAAGTATGCACAGTCATCGATCTCATGTCCGGATCAGCGCAAATCCCGTAAATTTTGAAATATTTCGATCCCGGTGGTCTTTCATCAAAAAATAAATATTTTGTCCCACTAAAAAAATTGCGGGATGGGATATGAGCCTTACACTCTTCATCCCACTAGGTCCGTCCCGTTCCACATATATTAAAATTACAAATATAAAAAAATATATTTAAATCTAAATTTACAAACAATAAATTGAAAATTATAAAATAGGCTTGTAAAATTAATATTATATCGTTTGTTTGGGTTGTTGATAATAACAATAAACTAACAACTAAATTTACGGAATTCTATTTTAACGTCGAGTAAGGGATTATTATTGAACTATTTAAATTTGTTACAGTTTGTTGTTTTTATTTTATTATTTACCAGTTTGTATTCTTAACTCTTTTCTATTATAATGTTGAGTAAGTTATGATTATTAAACTATTTAAATTTGTTATAGTTTCATACGGATGAGTGATCATTGTGTAATTTTGTTCTTATGTTTAATTTTGGATGCTTAAACTTTAGACAAGTTAATTATGTTTTGTAAACTCTCTTGCGACATTTTACTTTGATGTCTTTCGCTTTAAACATGATAGTAACGGATATTTACTTGCATAAATTGTTAATTTTAAGCAAAAAAATAAAAAAAATAAATATATATATATAGGTCATGCGGGATACGTTCCATCCCGTCATGGTCCCAACCGGGATAAGGCCCAATGGTTTTTAGTCTAAAAACACAAGGCTTGTCAGAATCCCATCTCATATAAAATAGGCGGGATTGGACATGAGACGACCTCAATCTGTCACATCCCGTCCCATACTCAATCCCTATCGGATCTCTTGCAAACGGTATAGAGTTGGGTTAGCATGCCATCTAGGTCCTAGTTTAGATGTCGTTTGAGCCAATGTTTGGGCTAGGCTAGTCTTGAGGTGACATGAGGAAGAAATGAGGAGGAGACGGCATATAGACGACTTACGAAGTCGTCTAGATACCGTTTGGCTCCTAGTCGGCATGTGGTCTCACTTCTTCCTTTGTTGCGGACTTGAATCTCGATTTCTGGACTTCAAATGAGACTTCTGGGGGATATATGTCACTCGATTCTTCAATCCTCATCCATGTATGATGCTTCTTTGTATCTTTGACTTCAACGAGGATAATATACTCGTATTTCAACCGAAATGCACCGGAAACGACCTCGAATGCCTAAAACAAGAAATAAAGCAAGATAGACACTGATATGGAAAGGGAGAGATTTATATACTAAAGTGAAGTATAAAAGATCATATGAAGTATGAAAATGCATGATTCTTGTAACACCCAAAATCTCAGACTCGGAGCGCTACGGGTTAGAACCTCACAATGGGTCCCGACCCTAGCCTAACAATAATTTCATCGGACCTTACAACAAGACACAATGTAAAAATATCAAAACTGAATAAATAACATGCTATGTCATAATCAAACAAAAGACTCTCATCCAAGTATAACAATAAAGTCATAAAATAAACTACTGTCAACTAGTGAAATAAATATCAATAAACCAACACCCGTCCTATATCGTACGGGACCCCCGGATGACCACTCCATCCGGATCACTCGGCAGTTACCCATCTTGCAAAGCATCTACAATGTAACACCCCAAGTTTTGGGAACTCGAAGCGTTACGGGCTAGGACCTCACAATGGGGCCCGACCCTCAGAGTAGCAACGACACAACGAATCTTACAACAAGGCACAAACAAATGAATACCAAAACTCAATATAAAACCAAAGGTTTAAACAAAGAAAAGCGTAAAAGACTTACAGCCGAGTTCAAAACAAAAGGGAAACAACAAAAGAAACATAAACCCGATCCCGTCCTATAATGTACGGGAACCCCGGTTGACCACACCATCCGGATCACTCAGCAGTACCTATATCCTGCAAGACATCTACAACATCGGTATATGATAGCATGAATTATTGTCTATATTTTGGGGTTTGTTTAGACGTTTTATCTTCAATAATCTGCATGTTTGTGTGTACATTATGTGATTTTATTACCATTTCATCTACCTTTGCGGGAATCGAGGTCTACACCTAGTTTTGTTGTAATCGTAGGTAAAATGACACGTTTTGCATCAAAAAGGAGCAAAAGGAGCTATGGAGTCATCGGAGCTACATCCAGGAACATAAGGAAACCTCCAGGAAGCATAGCCATGGATTAAAGATTCACTTTGGACCAGATTTGAGAGATTTTACACTCAGTCGAGATTCACCTCGGTTGACCACAGAGTCACCTCGACCGAGGTGATCCAGAGAAGTCGACTCGACCGAGGCGAACACCTGGGACGCGGCGAGGTGATCCAGGAGCCCGCTTAGCACGTTATACACCATTGAAGGATCCCGCTTACATCCCGCTTAGCACGTTATACACCATTGAAGGCTGCGAGATCCAACATACATCGCTGCGGCCATTCTCCACAGTTGGGAGATTTGAAGAACCTTTTTGAAGGTTGAAGGAAGATAGCTTATAGCTTTTATAGCTTTTGAAGGGTTTTTGTAATTATCTTAGATTCCTTTCCTTGTTGTCTTCTCTTGTTGGATTTCTATCCAAGGTACGCTTTGTTGTGATATTTGATTCAGTTATTGAAGTCTTTGCACTAAATTCTTCTTGTTCAAATATTCACCTTCTTCCCATATATTTGATTAATACTTTCATGATGATGAGTGGCTAATCTCTTTGTGTGATTCTAGGGTGATTGGCTGAAGGTTGTGGGAAAAACAATGATGGAATAATCTTAGATTCCAGTAGGACCCTGAAAGTTCGAGTCTTTAACCTTAACCCTAAGCATCTCGCTCAGTCGATGAACATCTCGGCCGGGGTGGAATTCTGCTGACCGAGGTGACTTATCTGATCCGAAACTGAGAGTTAAGTGTTAGAGTTTGCCAAATCCTATTCTTATTACACCTTTCCTGGTTCAATGCAAGCTTAGGATGAGACTTACCCGGTAATTCCTTTGTTTGTGTACTTAAGATCATAAGTGTAGGTAATAAAGGTTTATCCTTTATTGGGGTTTAAGTGTGCTTTCATCCCATCTTTGTGAGTTAGCCTGATACTTACCCGGTAAAGGTTGATTCTATTCCCTTAGTTGGAGTGTTAGTTTGAGATTATAGTTCTTTATCTTAATTCCTTGAGACTTACCCGGTAATAGGAGTTACGGTTTAGGATTAGTGAGTAGTGAGACTTACCCGGTGATCTATTCACACTTTAGTAACACCTTCCCTTGCAAAAATCTCAGCTTTGTCCGCTTGTCTTTAGATCTTGAGTTGGAACCACAATTAGATGCTTTAATCCCTAGAATTGCATGCTTGTTTTATTGACTTTTATCATCTTTGATTGTATTGATTGCTTTTGTGGTTAGTATTTGCTAAAGCTTACCGTGATTGACTTTGTTTCACTAAGTCCCTGTGATCGACCCCTGGAATTCCTTACTTTTTACTACGATTGACCCGTACACTGCGGGTTCGCATCCTTGTTTTAAGCTTACGTCTAGAGTTATAAATTTAAAGCTTGCACACACCGTTTGGAGCGAACAAGTTTTTGGCGCCGTTGCCGGGGACTTGGTCTAGACCGAGCCGGTTACGGTTTGCTTTTGGGGCACTTGCCCCCGTGTTTACTAACCACTCTACTTGAGTGACTTTTGCAGGTTCTTTCTTAGGTTTATGCGAAGAACCCGTGCTGGGAAGGAAATCCTTCCTTACGATCCCGAACCAGAAAAGACATACAAACGACGCTTAAGAGAAGCGAAGATGGCCAACCAAGACGATCGCGATCTTGAGGCCGAATTGAAGGAGGCATTAGAACAGCTACGCCTCAATTAAGAAGAATTGAGACGGGAGAAGGAAGAAACCCGTGCGAGGACTGAGGCGATCGAAGCAGATATGGCCGCTTTACGAGACCAATATCTACCTCGACCGAGGGAGGATCCAGTTCCTGACCCTCGACCGATGCAGATCCCAGTTCCTGACCCTCGACCGAGGTAGGTTCCAGTACCTGTTGCCCCGGCCGAAGTACTTCCACCTCGGATGCCTGTCCGAGGTGTTCTTCTTGCAGGAATCCCACAAACCCTAGGTCAAAGGATGAACCCTAATCAACAACTGAGGCGTCCAGGAGTGAACCTAGGAGATCCAGCGGACCATGATTACGAACTTCGACCGCAAGTTCTTTCCATGATTCGCCAATGCCAATTCGGAGGACTAGAGAAGGAATCACCACATCAACATCTTCAAAACTATGAGATCTTGATGGAGACCTTGCGACCTTCCAGAATTGAAAACAATAACTACAAGCTAAGACCTTTTTACTTTTCTTTAAAAGATAGAGCTCTTACTTGGTTTCAATCTCTTCCTCCAGGAAAAATTAGCACATGGGAGGAGATGACTACGGAATTCTTGACCAAATTCTTTCCCCCCTCAAAGACCGCTGAAATGAGAGGGAAGATCAATGCTTTCATTATGAAGGACAAGGAGAGCTTGTCCAAGTCATGGGAGCGGTTCAAGGACATCCTTTTGGATTGCCCACATCATGGGATTCCAAAGATAGAGTTATTGGAGATATACTTCAAGGGACTGGACGGAAGCACCCAGTTCAACCTCCAACTACTCTCCGCCGGTACCTTTATGGACATGGCGATTGACGAAGCTTGGGACTTCATTGAGAAGCAAGCTTTGCATATGGAGAAATACACCCACCAAGGAGCTGAATATGGAGTCAAAAGAGTCAACTTTCAAGAGACTCAACCCAACAACAATCAGCTCACGTCTTTGAAGAATGACGTGAAGCAATTGAAGGAACTCTTGGTTGCTCAAACCAAGAAGGAAGAACAAGGACCAAGGAATAACAACAATAATGGATACCGTAACAACAACAACTGTTCCCGGAACAACAACTACAACAACAACAATAGGGGATCCAACAGCAACAATTGGAGGGCGAACAATCAAAACAACCAAAATTCTGGTAACAATTATTCTAACTCCAACTCTAACGATTCCTCTAATCTTTTCCTTTCTTCCCCTTCTTCTTCTTCTACTCCATTAAAGAGCCAAGGGCAAGGATCAAGTTCGTCCCAGCCGGACAAGAAAGACGCAGTGCTGGAGGCCATCTTGATCAAGCTTAATGCTATGGAGACTTCTATGACTTCATTTTCGAAGGCCCAAAAGGCCTTTGAACAACAACTTGCAAGTAGGGCGAATGAAGCGCCAAGAGATCCAGGGAAGCTTCCAGCAAGGACGGAAAGCAACCCTAAGGGCCAGATCATGGCCATAACGACGAGGAGTGGACTCAAGACTGCAGATCCAGTGCCTCGGTCGACGCAGACCACCTCGGTCCAGGTCCAGTCAAAGAACACTTCGACCGAAATGCCAACCGAGGTGGAGCCACAGAAAGCGGGAGAGACAACTGAAGTTTATGTTCCACCTCCTGCATACAAACCACCACTTCCATTCCCCCAGTCAAGGGCCAAAGCACATCTAGACAAGCACTTTGGTAAGTTCCTTGACTTGATGAATAAACTACATATTAACATTCCTTTCCTTGATGCTATTCTAGGGATGCCCGCCTATGGGAAGTTCTTGAAAGAGATTCTATCAAGGAAGAGGAAACTGGAAGATTTTGGTGAGGTTAGGATGACATCTAAATCCTCGGAGCTTATTCAAATCATGAAGGAAAAGATGCCACCTAAGTTGAGAGATCCCGGCTCATTTTGCATTCCCATTCAAGTTGGAGATGTCACTTGTGAAGCCTTATGCGATCTAGGAGCCAACGTGAGCATCATTCCGCTGGAGCTTTGTGTGAAGGTCGGACTTGGAGAGCCCAAGCCGGTCAAGATTAGGTTATACATGGCGGACCGCTCCATTACCCATCCCGTGGGCATCTTGGAAGACGTTCCGGTCAAGTTAGGTAACTTCTATTTACCTATAGACTTTGTCGTACTTGATATTCCCGCAGATTATCCTGTCCCTATTATTCTCGGGAGGCCATTTCTAGCAACTTCGGGTTGCAACGTGGATTGTAAGAACGCCAAGTTGAAGTTCAACATTGGTGGAGATGAAGTGGAGTTTGCATTGCTTGCTGCAATGAAGGGAGAGCAACTCAGCGATGATATCTTCAACATCTATGATGAAGAAGAATCAAGAGAATTGGTGAGCTCTAACCTTATTAACGATCCACTCGAAAGAGTTATAAGTTTTAGTTTAATGGAGGAAGGTATAGATGCTTCTTGTGATGCAGATATACTGATCTTGAAGGCACTGAAAGAAGATCCAGGAGCTAAAACTGAGACACTACTCCAGGAGACGAAGATCTCCAGTTTCGGTTCCAGTTGCAGTACCTCGACCGAGGCACTTTCTGGACTGAGCGAGGCGACTGAAGAACATCTCGGTCAACGCCTCTGCGCCTCGACCGATGTCGAAGGCGAGACGACTTTAACTGAGACTTCCGAAAGTCCAATTTCTGGATCTACACCACTGGAAGGAGGAAGTAAGGATCCCCCTCAGAAAGCACCCCCAGTTGTGGAGCTTAAACAACTCCCTAGTCACTTGAGGTATGTCTTTCTCGGACCGGATTCTACTTATTCCGTTATTGTTAGTGCTTCCCTCTCCGAATCTGAATTGTCTAAATTAATGCATGTCCTGAGAAAGCATCAAAAGGCTATAGGTTATACCACGGATGATCTAATTGGCATTAAGCCTTCTTTCTGCATGCATAGAATTCTAATGGAGGACAATCATAAGACTTCACGGGAACCTCAAAGACGGTTAAATCCGATCATGAAAGAGGTTGTGAAGAAGGAAATTCTTAAGTTATTGGATGCAAGTATCATATATCCTATCTCGGACAGCAAGTGGGTTAGCCCGGTGCATGTAGTTCCGAAGAAAGGAGGGATGACCGTTGTGACGAATAAGAACAACGAGTTGATCCCAACTAGGACCGTTACGGGCTGGAGGGTTTGCATTGATTATAGGAAGCTGAACACGGCGACTCGGAAGGACCATTTTCTACTTCCCTTCATCGATCAAATGCTCGAACGGTTGGCCCAACATTCACACTTTTGCTACTTGGACGGCTATAGTGGATTCTTCCAGATTCCTATCCATCCGGATGATCAGGAGAAGACCACTTTTACTTGTCCGTGGAGGACATTTGCTTATAGGAGGATGCCATTTGGATTGTGCAATGCACCCGCTACCTTCCAACGATGCATGATGGCTATCTTTTCCGAGTACATAGAGGATATCATGGAGGTATTTATGGATGATTTTTCTGTATATGGTTCCTCTTTTGATGATTGCCTATCTAACCTTTCTCTAGTGCTTAAAAGATGTGAAGACACTAACCTTGTTTTGAATTGGGAGAAGTGTCATTTTATGGTTAATGAAGGCATCATACTAGGACACCTCGTTTCTAATCGAGGCATTGAGGTCGATCGAGCTAAGATCGAGACTATTGAGAAACTCCCTCCTCCTTGTTCTGTTAAAGGTGTGAGGAGTTGTCTCGGGCATGCAGGTTTCTACAGGAGATTCATCAAGGACTTCTCCAAGATTTCTAAACCTCTAACTAACCTCTTGAGATGTTGTTTTTGAGTTTTCGCAGGAGTGTCTTGATGCTTTTTACAGGATTAAGGAAGCGTTGATCTCCGCTCCCATTATCCAACCTCCAGATTGGACCTTGCCCTTTGAGATCATGTGTGATGCTAGTGATGTAGCCGTAGGAGCGGTGCTTGGACAGAAGAAGGATGGCCGGACCACCGCCATTTACTATGCTAGCAAGACGCTAGATGTAGCCCAGCGCAACTACGCTACCACCGAGAAGGAGTTATTGGCGGTTGTATATGCTTTCGAGAAGTTTCGTTCCTATTTAGTAGGGGCGAAAGTCATTGTCTACACCGACCATGCAGCCATCCGTTACTTGCTTGCTAAGAAAGATGCCAAGCCACGCCTTATTCGATGGATTCTCTTGCTTCAAGAGTTTGACTTAGAGATCCGCGATAAGAAGGGATCCGAAAATTCTGTTGCGGACCACCTCAGCCGGCTACCTGAATCTTCACGCGAGAAGAACGACCCACCCATAGACGATTCATTCCCCGATGAGCACTTACACTTGTTGGAGCGTTTGATAGACTTACTTACTTCACCCCACTATGGAGGTGAAGTATGGGGTGAGGGCACCTCCCATCACATATAGAGATGTCATATGGTCCAACTAACGACCTTAAATCAAGCGTTTCTTGGGAGGAAACCCAAGGTATTGCTTTCTTTTCCCTTTTTTTAAGTCTAGCTTAGATAGTTTGCTTTTGCTTTGCTTTGTTTTGTTTTTGGCATCCTAGACAGATAACAGGGACATCTAAGGAAGGAATACAAACCAGGAGCATAACTGGAAGGACAGAAGTTCGAGAATTTGAGAAGACGAAGTTTGACTGAGACATCTCGGTTGCTGTCAGAGCACCTCGACCGAGATGATTCTTGAGCAACCGAGGCGACTAGGGTTTCTGAAGAACCACCTCGGTCCGTACCACCTCGGTCCAGTCGAGACCACCTCGACCGAGGTGACAGCAGTTCCAGAAAGGGTATAAAAAGGGGAAAAATTTCTCTTTCCTCACTTTTTACCTCCTCGACTGCGGCGCTCTTCCTCACCTCGCTCTTCGATTCTCGCTCATTTTCGAAGATTTTTGCTTCCAAACTGCGATTAAGGCGTAAAGGATCCCAGTGCATCATCGATCTGCAAGGAAATCGAACCGAATCGGCCGAACGAGGTAAAACGAAACCGAA
Organism: Fagopyrum esculentum; assembly: GCA_033239045.1. Taxonomy (NCBI): domain Eukaryota; kingdom Viridiplantae; phylum Streptophyta; class Magnoliopsida; order Caryophyllales; family Polygonaceae; genus Fagopyrum; species Fagopyrum esculentum. The sequence goes on from BSUD01000001.1 coordinate 162,721,320, forward strand.
ACCCTAACCTCGCTGATTTCGCTTCGATTTGGGCTTGGAATGCCCCACATTTGCTGAGAAATAAATTAAGTACCCCATAGGAACCAATTGTAGTGATTTTGGGGGAAAAGAACTTGATTTCTGAGAGATTGGAATCACACAGTTTTCGCCTCGGTCCAGTCGAGCTGTGCCTCGGCCGAGGTGATTCTTCAATTTGTCAGACCGACCGAGGTGATCTGACAGTGAGAGTTGAAAATGAGTTCTGATCGCCAGTTTGCCCTTAGGGATAGATCCTCTCCTTCCCCTTCTTCTTCCTCTTCTAGACCTTCTATACCGGTGATCCACGAGAGACACCGGGTAGACTATGAGCGTATAGCAGCCCGTCTAGTGATTACACCACGCTTTCTGGACGTTTCTGCTTTTGATTGTCTCCATGTAGACGGAGACCTTAGACGGATGATATCTATAGTAGGGCTAGATCAGTTTACTGAGATCCGAGCCCCCGCCTATTTGGAGCCCACCTTAGAGTTTGTTAGCTCCTTTACCTACCTCCCCACAGAGCGTTCTGTGAAGTACCGGTTGATGAACCGGAACTTCATAGTTCCTTTAGATTATTGGAGAGAGATTTTTGGCTTTCCTACCCCTACCGCTGTTGATTTCCCGATCCGAGCTGTAGCTAGGGAGTTTTGGGGTCAGATTGCTCACGTGGTTGAGCATGCAGACAGATGGCGCACTGGAGATTCCAGGGAGAATGTCATCTTTCACTTAGCTTTTAGGTTAGCCCACCGTATTTTCAGCGAGACGCTTCTGGCGCACACTGAGACGCCCCAGAAGGTCCGACAGGGGGAGCTGTTCAGCCTATATTGCATGGTGACATGAGGGATCCCGGACTTTGGCTTGATGCTGGCAGAGGATCCGCACAGGATCAAGGCCAAGGGGAAGGGAGATATCTGCTGCGGAGGGATCGTGACCCATATTGCCAGCTATCAGGATATGGACCTCAGCAGATGCACTATGGTGGCGGCTGCCAAGCCGCTTGGGCTGCAAGAGATGATCACTCGGCGGATTCTGGTTCCCCGAGGACTGATTACACCGTACGTGGCTATGCCATGAGAGTTGACTGCACCACAAGGGATCAAGTGGTCTGCCCAGTTTACAGTTTACGACCCTCATTATTGGCAGACCGCTTGGGCTCCACTGATGGAGGATTACAGAGAGGCAGCAGCTGCCCCAGCTAAGGAGGAGATAGATGATGAGGAGTCTGTTGATGACAGGGATGGTGGCGTCCCGATGGACATAAGGACAGATACTGCTGGGACGAGTGCGCCAGTTATTGACCTTGATGATGATGAGACTGAGACTGAGCCTGCACCAGCTACATCTCCAGTGAGACCTGCTAGGCGTAGGACACGTCGGCCTAGAGATCTAGAGGCTCACCGTCGGATCGATGATCTGACGGAGCAGATGATTGATTCTTATGCTGCCATGACTGTAGACATGCAGCAGCGACTTGACGCTCAGGACCGACGCCTTGATTACTGGACTCATCAGATGCTGGAGGGTCAGCACTATCAGCGCCGGATGATGGAGATCCAGTTTCAACAGGCCATGGGTTACCCGTTTGACCCCTCTCTGTATCCGTACGTGCCACCACCACCACCACCACCGGATCAGGATTATTGAGAGTTGCAGGATTTTCTTTCTTATTTTTATGCAGTTCAGCTTTATGTCCGGTGAGTACTTTTATTCCTTGGACTTATTTAGACCCATTGGGACAGTGTGTTCCAAGTATGGGGTATTTGTGTATTACTTGACATTTATGTGATGTATGACTCTATTTGACCGGATATTTATATTTATGCTTCACTTTTGCATCTAAAAAAAAAAATTTTGACCTCGACCGGGACAGTTCTGACCGAACGAGGTGTTTCACCTCGGTTGAACCCAGATCACCTCGACCGAGGTGGGTTAACTGAGGGTTTTCGAAAACGATTTTTGTGCTTCTTATCTGGATATGATCTCAGTGAAGATCTTGTTTACTGACTGGTTTTGAAATCTTTATGTGTTTGAAAGGTTTTATGATATGCTTAAGTTGCTAAATGCTTTGTTTGAAATTATTGGCGTGTTTGATACTTTGTTTTTATCCAAATTATGTTGAATTTGAAGGTTGACACCGCAAGGTAAGTTCTCTCACTTTCTTCCTGGAAAGACCAAGGCAATTCATTCTCTTCTCTCTTCTTCTTCTTGATCACGCTTAGCCCCTCATATACATTTGCCTCCCTTTACCTATCCGGGAAATTGGAAGCAAGCAAAGTGGTGAAAGCAAGTGAAGTAAAAGTGAGAAGTTGGCTGGAAGTTAGAAAGCAATAAATAGGTTTGGGGAAGTCAATCATGATGATGAGTAACTCGGCACCATTCACATAGCCGGGTGTTTGTGTCTTGCCAAAGTCGGATTGAGCGATATTCCTAACGGGTCATGGTATGTGCATCAAGGGTTTGATGCATCTCAAGAAATTGATGATTGTTGATTTCCTAGGCTTCGGTTATTGTGCACCTCTGTCCATGCATCCCAAAAAGTAAAGTAAAAAGAAAAAAGTGTGAAATAAGCAAAGCTTATTGGTGGAAGGTGTTGAAAGTCAAAGTGAAAGTGAAGTATATCCTTTTCCCGGATTCTAGCACCACATTACCTTACATACATCCCTACCCTACACGTTTCTTGACCTTTCTTTTGGGAAGCCCTTGAGACCTCGAGCTTGTTGATTGACTTAGCGGTTTAAACTGGATTATGCATGATTAATTTCGATGACTATGATTTATTATGCATTCTATGATTTTATGCAAAGATGAACAACTTTCCTATATTTATAAAATGTTTTGATCATATTTTGATTTTAAATTCCATGAAGTATTCTCTTAGAGTGATCTATGATTGTAGCACACCATTAAAATGTTTTTGAAAGACTTTTCATTGATCTTTATGACTCATAATCCATTCTATCTTGTATTTTATATACGGAACTTGCTTGGGGACAAGCAAGGGATAAGTATGGGGTATTTTGATAGCATGAATTATTGTCTATATTTTGGGGTTTGTCTAGACGTTTTATCTTCAATAATCTGCACGTTTGTGTGTACATTATGTGATTTTATTACCATTTCATCTACCTTTGCGGGAATCGAGGTCTACACCTATTTTTGTTGTAATCGTAGGTAAAATGGCACGTTTTGCATCAAAAAGAAGCAAAAGGAGCTATGGAGTCATCGGAGCTACATCCAGGAACATAAGGAAACCTCCAGGAAGCATAGCCATGAATTAAAGATTCACTTTGGACCAGATTTGAGAGATTTTACACTCAGTCGAGATTCACCTCGGTTGACCACAGAGTCACCTCGACCGAGGTGATCCAGAGAAGTCGACTCGACCGAGGCGAACACCTGGAACGCGGCGAGAATATTTTATTCTTGGCTGAGATCTTTTAATTTTGGAAAGAGATCTTATATTTTTGGGCTTGGCTCCTGGAAGGAAGAAGATATTCAGATTATATATTTTACCCTTATTTATGGGAAGAGATCTTTCTAAGATATTTTATCTTTGGAGGGTTATTTTCCTATAAAAAGGGTTGGATTTCCACAAATCCAGGAGCCCGCTTAGCACGTTATACAACATTGAAGGATCCCGCTTACATCCCGCTTACATCCCGCTTAGCACGTTATACACCATTGAAGGCTGCGAGATCCAGCATACATCGCTGCGGCCATTCTCCACAGTTGGGAGATTTGAAGAACCTTTTTGAAGGTTGAAGGAAGATAGCTTATAGCTTTTATAGCTTTTGAAGGGTTTTTGTAAGATTATCTTAGATTCCTTTCCTTGTTGTCTTCTCTTGTTGGATTTCTATCCAAGGAATGCTTTGTTGTGATATTTGATTCAGTTATTGAAGTCTTTGCACTAAATTCTTCTTGTTCAAATATTCACCTTCTTCCCATATATTTGATTAATACTTTCATGATGATGAGTGGCTAATCTCTTTGTGTGATTCTAGGGTGATTGGCTGAAGGTTGTGGGAAAAACAATGATAGAATAATCTTAGATTCCAGTAGGACCCTGAAAGTTCGAGTCTTTAACCTTAACCCTAAGCATCTCGCTCAGTCGATGAACATCTCGGCCGGGGTGGAATTCTGCTGACCGATGTGACTTATCTTATCCGAAACTGAGAGTTAAGTGTTAGAGTTTGCCAAATCCTATTCTTATTACACCTTTCCTAGTTCAATGCAAGCTTAGGATGAGACTTACCCGGTAATTCCTTTGTTTGTGTACTTAAGATCATAAGTGTAGGTAATAAAGGTTTATCCTTTATTTGGGTTTGAGTGTGCTTTCATCCCATCTTTGTGAGTTAGCCTGAGACTTATCCAGTAAAGGTTGATTCTATTCCCTTAGTTGGAGTGTTAGTTTGAGATTATAGTTCTTTATCTTAATTCCTTGAGACTTACCCGGTAATAGGAGTTACGGTTTAGGATTAGTGAGTAGTGAGACTTACCCGGTGATCTATTCACACTTTAGTAACACCTTCCCTTGCAAAAATCTCAGCTTTGTCCGCTTGTCTTTAGATCTTGAGTTGGAACCACAACTAGATGCTTTAATCCCTAGAATTGCATGCTTGTTTTATTGACTTTTATCATCTTTGATTGTGTTGATTGCTTTTGTGGTTAGTATTTGCTAAAGCTTACCGTGATTGACTTTGTTTCACTAAGTCCCTATGATCGACCCCTGGAATTCCTTGCTTTTTACTACGATTGACCCGTACACTGCGGGTTCGCATCCTTGTTTTAAGCTTACGTCTAGGGTTATAAATTTAAAGCTTGCACACACCGTTTGGAGCGAACAGTATAATCCGTTAGTTAACATTCTAAATATCAGAAAGACAGTAAAGACACAAACACACATAAGGTAAAGTAAACACATATCATGCTCACACTCAGCCGGTTATTATCTTTCATTATTTTATCCCATTACTAATTCAACTTATGGTTGTTACACGAGAATCACTACGACCTCGCCTCCATCCCCTTTCACCAACTGAATAAAATGTATGCATCCTTTTGTCACCTGTTGGATTGGTCGCGAGAGCACCTCCTAGTTTCTCCATTCTGAACTGGACAAGCGGTAACCACCCGGTTATAATACACTTGGGCCAATTAAGGTATAACAAGGATGAATTCTATTCCGGTTATCCGTTATAACAAGATAAACAACACAACAAGCCAATACAATCAAACGGATATACGGAATGGAGCTAAGTAAGTCCAAGGACTTACCTCACTTGAAGGTAATCTAAAACTCATCAAACACTAAGAGAACGGCTCAATTTCCCTCAAGAAAGGAGCAAGAAAAGCCTGTTCACACAAGCATCAAGAATCAAGAACCGAAACGATTGCTAGAAGTCTATAACTTCTAGCCTCAATGATCTCTAAGAGATCTTCACAAGCTAAGGTCTGTACCTTAGTCTTATTGTCTTACATAACACTCAGGGGGTAAAGAACATCCATACGAACCAAGGAAAGGAACGAGGAAAACACGGAAGAAAGCAACTTACAAGAATGGGAGTTACTGCAGATGACTTCATGAATAGTAAAAATTTCATGGGCAATAAGAATATTATCATGATCGAGAATAGAAGATCATTTCATGGACAATAAGAATTTCATGGGCAATAAGAATATTATAATGATCGATCTACTTTGCGTAAAAGCACTTGAAAGAATTAGACAAAGTAGGCCTTTTTTAGTTTTGTATTTAGTAAGTGTACCCATTATTTTTTATCACTTTCATTTAATGTTAGGTAAAAATAATTAACCCCTCTATTTAAAAAGAAAGAATAATTAATGTTTGTTATTTGTTATATAAGTGTACGTTTTAATTTTTAATTACTGGAATTTTTTTTTTGCCTTTTTTATTTTCTATATTAATTTTTTTTATTTTCTTTATTAATTTATTTTTTATTTTTTGAAATGAATTTCTCATACCAGAATTTCATACAATAATTTTTCATACCAGAAATTATGATACTAGAAATTAAAAACCAAAAATTTTCATACCGATGGAATGAACAGATTATTGAGAAAGAACAAAGAGACTGTATTTACTTTCATAAAGCTTTTTGACATAGAAAACATACTGATAAGAAGAAGATTTGGATTCATAAATACTAAAAATTTAGCAGGTCAAACATTGCACTACATTGTTATAGTAGCCACACAACCCCTAGGGCTATCAAGCACAACCCCATAGAAAGCCACGACATTCAGATGGTGTAACTCACGAAGTTTATTTGCCTCACTCAAAAAATTGTGTCTCTAATACAAGATAACTCGTGTCAATAAAACAAAATAGCAAGGCCATAGCTACAAAATTATGACCAAATACTGAATACCATGTAATCAAAAGACAAACCATTTTCTCTTGATTGGATGACTTTCCAGCAAAGCATCTTTCATTTATCCGCTTGATTGCAACATCAGTACCCCTCCATTTTCCATGATAAATATTACCAAATGTGCTAGAACCTAATTCGCGTAACTCTTCAAGATCATGTTCTTAATGATATGACAAATGAAAATTCATATATTTGGTTAGTAGCCTCTAAAGAATCACCGAGTACAAACCAATCTAAACTTGCAAGTGCCTAATCCCATCAGAATGTGAAAACTCAGGATATACCTTTTATGTTTAACAATCATGCCTAACTCTCCTTGCTTGGATGGACACCACTAACACCTCATCTTCGTCTCCTTTCATGGCATCGGCGCGGGCACGATAGGGCGGTGGTTTTGGAGAAGGACTCGGCTGATCCATACTTGGATTTCAGGGCGTCGATGTTGCAGATGATAGTTGAGAATGAGATGTACATTAAGGATGATTTGAGGCACCTTCTCACTTGTTTTCTTCATCTTAACTCTCCTTGCTTACATGGAGTCCAAGCCCTTCCTCATGACCTTTGTCACGTGACAGGCCAGATCTAGATCTAGATCCCAACCTGAAACAAAGCGAGAGAAAAATGTCAAAATTAGGGCTCAACGAAGACTCAGATAAGCTGAGTACCTTTCTGGTATGATTCATACCAGAAAAATCTCAAAATTAGGGCTCAACGAAGAAGATGAAGATGAACCGAGAAGCAACAACGACGGCGGATGGTGGTGGTGGTTTTCGATCCGACGTCGGCGAGGAGTTGTAGGGAGTCAGAGAAGGAACAAAGGTCGAAGTTGGGTGGTGTTGAACCGAGAGAGAATGTAGAGGTTGGTGGTGGTTGTCATGCGTTCCCGCTCAGCTGGAAAAATAAGGTTAACAGTAAAAAAAGGTTTGGGATAGACTTACTTAATTGAAAATCCAAAGGGCATATTTACTATACTAAAACTTGAAAAAAGCCTAGAAACCAAATTAGCACAAGCACTTTGAAGCGAGTGAATCAATTTCGGTAATATTGTCCTAAGTTTGGATGGTAAAATTTCTGCAATAATTTTGTGCGTTGTTGAGCATAGACTAATAGTAATAGGTCTATAATGGTTAGTCGAAAATAGATTATCGGTCTTTGGGATTAGGGCAATGAATGCATGGTTGGTTTGTTTTAATATTTTACCATTACGATAGAAGCTTTTTACGGCACGAATAACACTTGGACATATGATATTCCAATATTTTTGGAAGAAACCGGAGGACATTCAACAACACCCGGATATTTATCTCCGTCAATATCAAAGACTGTTTTTTTAATGTCCTCGTTTGAGAATGGTAGCATTTTTTAAAAAAATAAAAAAGTTTCAGACCGAAGTTTTTTTGTGATATTTTTTCCCCTTTTTACTTGTTTGACTTCTCTCATCACAGTTAGTCCTTATACCGACTTATTCGACATTTCGATTCATTAAACGATGTGTTGTCTAGTACATCGTATCACTTTTCTATATAAAAAAAAAACTAGCATATAAATGCACCTCTCATCTTCGTACATAAAAGTTGGTGACCGGCGGTTGGTCACCAATATATTACTTTATAAAACGACGTCGTAGAATCAACCACGTCAGTCAAATTGCATACCGGTGACGTGGAACTTGCAATATCCAAGAGGAGATTGCAGATCAAGCCTATATATCCATCAACGACGTCGTTTTATTCTTAACTATTGTCCCTTTGCAGTTCGCACCACCAACCCCGGAATTAGGCCTTGGATCCTTGGTATAGAGCACCCCGCCATCGCCACCAGTACTACCGCCAAACAGAAGCTAATGGCGGCTAAGGAAGGAGATCGGAAAAGCACCATAAATGTGCAAGCTATGCAGTTCGCTTACGATGTCCAGTCGCCTCTGTTTGCCGACTTCAACCTTGACGTCTCCTCTGGTTCTCGATGTCTTCTCGTCGGCGCTAATGGATCTGGTGAACTAAATCTGAATATTTTTATTTTAAAATTTTGCCTCTATCTTTTTTTATCCGTTGCTTCTCGTTTGTGGTTTCAGTATCTCTTATTAGGAAACTGTTTGTCGTATCAATTGGAGGAATTCCACGGGCGATTTTGTTGCTATGCATTTTATAATCGTTTGATTGATCGGATCAATTTGGAACGGAATAGTCATTTCGTGCAGTCGATGTATTTATTCGATGAATCAGGCCGTTGGATTTGGTTCGATATAAGAGAAGTATGAAACATTCATGATCTGCTATAGTTTCTGCTTTTTTGGAGCTTTTGGTACTGAAAAATGGTCCGATGAATTTTGCAAGTATATAGGTTATTCTTGATAGATACTGCCCTCTCTTGGAAACCCCAGGCAGTATTGCTTTCATCTTAGTTATGATGAGAATTTTGGATATTATTTGGTGCTCATAGGAAATTGCTGATGCCGTGCAGGTAAGACAACTTTGTTGAAGATTCTGGCAGGAAAACACATGGTTGGTGGGAAGGATGTTGTAAGGGTGCTAAACTGCTCCGCTTTCCATGATACACAACTGGTTTGCAGTGGTGACTTGTCATATCTTGGGGGTTCTTGGACTAAAACCATCGGTTCTGCTGTGAGTTCTTTTTATCTGTCTTTTAATCACTGTGCAAATCCAGACATGTATACTTATATAGTGTCAACAATGCATAGAGATCTATCAAGTACGTAGGATACGGGAATGTTCCGGTGCATTTAAGTAGAACTTTTTTGTCCACATGTTCTTTTTGAATGTATGATAATAATTGGTTGAACAAGAGGTTCCTTTGTCAAAATTTGATCAACTTGGGTTCTTGTTGCATTGGAATTGAACCATGAAAGCAGCATCTTCTTTCTCTTTTTTTTTCCTTTTTCCGTGGGTCCAAATTGAGTTGTTTGTAGCTATCTGAATGAGGTGCCGATGCATGATGAAACTTGAAAATGCATGAGCTATTTGGAAATAGATGTGGTCGGGGAAGATTGAGATCTGAGAGTGGGATTACAATTTCCAATTTGGATCCTTCTCTGTTGCACGTCCTGTAGGCTCCTAAGTTGCCTTAATGGTCTACCTTTGTTGTTGCAGAGTCATAGGGGTTATGTACAGTAAAGATGTATAAGTGTCTGCAGTTATATTAAAAATGTACTGAAAATACATGAGTCAAAAGAACACAAAATGCCTTTAGTTGTTGGCACGTACTCTTTGTTCCTTTTACTCAACATTTTGTGTTATTCAGTGCAGTTTTTAACTTTTATATCTGTGCAAAACTTCAGGGGGAAGTGCCTCTACAAGGAGATATCTCTGCTGAGCAGATGATCTATGGAGGTATTAATTCTTTCTTGTAAATGGAGAAACCCATGCTGACACTGTTTGAGATTGTTTCTTATAATAAAATGGCTGCATTTGTGTTGTTCTTTGTATGAAATTAATAGTTCAAGTTTTTTATTCTCTCGGAAACATTTGGAGTTGTTAATGTTTATCTACATAATTCTATATCTGGTTTCTGCTTCCATATAATGTTAATGAAATGAAGTATCAATCTAGATACTCCACTGATGTCTTAACTACAGTTGAAGGATCTGATCCTGATAGAAGGGACAGCCTAATCGAATTGCTTGATATCGATCTCCAATGGCGAATGCATAAGGTATCAGATGGGCAACGAAGACGAGTACAAATTTGCATGGGCCTTCTTCATCCATTTAAGGTATACATCATTTCTTTCTTTAATCCAGGTGATCTCATGGTAATTTCTGAGTAAATCAAGAGTTTAACATTTTTATGTTGTTTCTTCTCCCCTAACCTACCCCGGAACTTTTTACATTTTGTGCATATATTTGATCAGCATCTTATCTATTAATAATCCCATTGCCCATTTATGATAAGCCCTTGATAGTAAAGCAGCTCAAGTGTCGGTTTCACATCTGTTTAAGCATTAATAGCTTTGTGATGTTGGATTACATTAGCTCTTCTCGGCTATTGCAGGTTCTTCTGCTAGACGAGGTTACAGTTGACCTTGATGTTGTGGCAAGGATGGATTTACTCGACTTTTTCAAGAAAGAGTGTGACGAGGTAGTCATTTTGAACTCCTATGCATGATTTGAACCATTATTCCCATGATGCCTTGCAAACACATTATTATCATAGTTTTGATGAATAATTGATTTCAGAGAGGAGCTACAATTGTTTATGCAACACACATATTTGATGGGTTGGAGACATGGGCGACAGATCTTGCATACATCCAAGACGGTTTGCTTCGGAGAAACGAAAAGCTATCTGAACTACCTGAACTGAAAAGCTCGGTGAATTTACTATCTGTGGTCGAGTCATGGCTTCGATCAGAGACCAAGACGGAGAAGAAGAAGAACAAACCCGTAGAATCTAACTTACAGGACAAGAAAGCTTCTCCTTTCGACTCTTCGCCTTTCCGATCATCCAGACATATGGCCTACTACAGATGATTGTTGCAGTTGCAGTTGCAGGGATCGTATATGCTGTAATACTAAAGAAATCAGTCTTTGAACATCATACAGAAAAGTATGGAGGTAAAAGCGAAGTTTTATTTTTTACAGTTTTTATGCCAATGTTACATGTAACGATAATGAGTTTTCTGAGTATAAACCAAATCAATGTATGATGATTTTTACGCCTCTTTATGTTTTTATATTATCATGTTTATTTCGGATGCATTTTTTTATGATGAAGATCTACTTGACCAACTTTACCACTTTGTTAACTAGGTAAAGTGACAATTTACTGCCACTGTAAAAAATCGCCATAAATAATTAGTCCAAACAAAAATTATTAAACCACCAATGTAATTGGAATCCGGGTACGGGGCAGGTGGAGTGCGGGTGTGCCCGGATGGCAGAGTAGGTGTGTGTCCAGCGTGATTTTGGGAACGTATAATCGTTGATCAAATGTTTGAAATATTTTGGCATAATAAGGCGTACTCCCACTGTGCCTACAGACCGCATGTTTATTGAGCAGGGGAGGCATATATGGTATATCCGAAATTGAGCAGGGGAGGCATATATGGTATATCCGAAATCGAATCCAACGATTATAATTATGATAATTGAAGCAACGTCTGATTTTATTACTTACAATCAGACATCAAAGTATGCATGCATGCAATATGCAAGTGACTAGAGACAATGTCACAAATATGCACATGTAAACACGTGTCTACCAAATAATGAAAGAAACTAACATAAACATGTTACTTATCTCTCCTAATTCTTTAGTTTACGTCAGGACGGATCCAGGATCCAAAGTTTGGATAGGCTAGAATGCTAAATGTATATATAATTTCGATATTTTTTCTCTCGGTCGTCATTTATCTAGAGTTTAAAAATTAGTGTCTAATTTTTACAATATTAAAATCAGTTATAAAATAGTATGATACTTTACAAATCAAAGTCATTATCACAAAGAAAATCATATAGTATATGTATATTCATTCTGATTTTTTAGAAATTTATATAAACGATAAAATTAATTGTAAAAATATTTTTTGCGATAAATTTATTTTTTATGAATTATAACATATTTTTAAATAAAATATTAATATGTATTTACTGATTAATAAATTATCCCCAATAAAGAACCTAGAAAAAGAGTATACTCCTTCAAAAAAAAGAAAGAAGATGAGTATATGACTTTTTACTAATTAGTAAGAGTTGAGAAATAAAAAAATCAAAGTCATTATCATAAAAAAAAATCATTTAGTATATGTATGTTTATTACAATATTTTTGAAAATTTATATAAAGGAGAAAATTAATTGGAAAAAAAATATATTGAGGTAAATTTTATTTGTTATGAGCTATAATATTGTTTAAGCAAAATATAAATTATGTATTTAGTGATTGAATAAATTACCTCTAATTATAGAACCTAAAAGAATATTTTTCCTTCAAAAAAGAAAAGAAAAGTATAAAACTGTTACACTAATTAGTAAGAGTTGAGAATTAAAAAAATAAAATGTAGCATAAGATATATAATTAAAACATAAGACCATTGAACTAGAAAAACAACAATGATGGGCTCGAACATGTGACTTCCAGAAGTCTTATTTCCTGTGTCAAAGAGGGATATCACTATGCCACATAGGAATTTATGTACATAGTTCATTTTGTTTATATTAAAATGTGGGGTAGGCTGTAGCAAACCTCAGCCCACCCCTAAATCCGTGCCTGGTTTACGTTATACATTTTATATTAGGAAGAGAGAAACATATTTTGTTAGTAAGACTGATTAGCAAATAATGTTAAAATGTCTAATTATTTTTTTTAATTTTTTTTTTTGAAAATGAAAAGCGGTTCGAAACCATAAGACGGCACGCCGTCTAATGGGTCGAAAGGCCGAAAAAATCGGCAGACGGTCAAACCGTCATGAAGAACCACAAGAAAAGGAGAAAAGAAATACACAAAAATACATCAAAATGAAACCGAAAGCAAAAAAGTCTTCAAGGGAAAGCAGGATGATCCAGCCAGCAGGAGGCAACGAGCATAAGCGTTCATCTTCGAAGGAAGTACACAAGGAGGAAGCCTGGGGAACAACTGTGTTGCCATTCACAACTTCACATGTTTTAGCCTCTTCAACTTATCTTGGTGAAATTTGAAGCAACCTCTCAAAAAAAATTGATCATTTATTTTTTGAGGTTTTTATATTTTTATTATCCATAGTATTTATTTTGAAAAGTTCACTTGACTTTTTTTTTTTTTTTGTAACGGAAAGCGGTTTGGTTAATCTAACTCCTAGAGGTAGTCCACACTAAAACATCATTTCGGATGAGAACACGAAGTTCAGGATCATAAAAAAAATGGTGTTTGGGGTCGATGCACCCAGGTGAGTTCATCGGTTAGCAACACAGTTTATCTCTCTGAAAATATGTCTAATATGGATTTCGTCAAAAGATTGAAGGTCCAATCTGGAGTTGGAAATAATCATCTCAATCACTCAAGGACAACTCCACAAACCTTGGATTGTCTTAATAGCACAAAGGCTATCGCCTTCGATTTCAATCTTTTCTTTTACCCTCTTGAAGACCTAATTTCACGGCAAAAGCTTCCGCTTTAATAACTGAGTTAAAAAAAAATTCTTTTTTGCACCGAGGCTCACAACCTTCCCGTTATGATCCCGAATCACATAGTCAATAGAAGTTACTCCCAAAATCAAGTTTTGAACCATCAAAGTTAAGTATAGAAACCAAGTTTTAGTTTTTCCCATTTGATGTCATGTTTCTTCCTTTTTTAACATGATTTGCTTCTTTGTACTGTTGTTTGAGATCATAGTCGTCTTCACAAATGATGTTGAGTTTCCAATTATGGATTTGGTCTTTAATAAAGCTCGTGACATTTTTGGTGGAACCAATAGGTTCATTACTGAAAATAATTCTATTTCTAAAAAATCAGATGCTCCACCAAATGGTTGTCAAACAAGCCATCTTGTTAAGTCCTAATTTCTTTTTTAAACTCATTAGGATGCCGTGTATTTTATTGTTTTGGTTAATTGAGTTCATTTCATTTAATATTGTTTTATCAATTTTGTTAATAACTTGTTTACTAATAGGACATTCGAAGGTGAAAAAGGTCCTCGAGTTGATGGTTGCAAAGTTCGCAATTCCTAGTCACTGTGCGCAATTCGTCTTTCGATGAGATTAGGTTTTGTTGAAATTCCGTTTTGTGAAAACTTCCAAAGGAAAATTTTAATTTGGTTGTGTATCCAGTTTCCAAATCCATTCACATTTGTAATTGTGGATAATGCATGTTCGTGCTTTAATCATTTCTGAGGCGGATTTAGTAGAAAACCGTCCGTTTTTGCTGCTTTTCCAATATAGTCTATCCTTGATTTCATTACTTGGTATGATTGTTTCCTTGATTTCCCCCCTAATATCATGGTCAATTAGGTGTTGTAATTCAAACTCAATTTTAGGGGCATCTCATTGTCCTAAACTGTTAATGAAATGACTTACTTTGATATTTGAGTCAATAAGGTTTGTGTTTTGTACCATTTTTATAAGCGGTGAATTCGTTAACCAGTTGTCTTGCCAAAAATTGATTGACTTACCATTGTCAACTTGCCAGATAAGTCCTTCTTTGAATTCGGTTTTAGTTTCATCAAGTTGTTTCATTGTCAAGATGTTGATCCTTTCTTTTGGTAATTTAGGATGTTGATATTTTTTAGGTATTTTTCGTTGATAATCGTTACCCAAATGTTATTAGGTTCCGCTAGGATCTTCTATAAAAGCTTCACTTATAATGCTTTTTTCGTCGTTTGAATTTTTCTTAAACCCAACCCACCATTTCTTTTTTATTTACAAATTGTATCCAATTAATGATAACTCTATGCTTATCACCCTTGTTCCGAAAAATTTTTTGTAGTTTTTTATCAAGTTCATTGAGATTGTAAGTTGGCAACATAAAGCTTTGCATAACAAAAGTTGGTTTGGTAGCTAAATTATGCTTGATAAGCATGTTTCGGCCTTCTTGCGATAAAGAGTTAACTTTCCATTCCATCAATTGTTGATTGGTCTTAAGATTTATTTCCCCGAGGGTATCTTTTGTAACTCTTCCGTTAATGATTGGACAAACGAGATATTTATCGATAGATTTTGTATCGTCCACAACTAAGATATTTTTTAGTTGAGAAATGTTGTTATCATTTGTGTTTTTGGTTGTTTGAAAGGCAGATTTTTGATAATTGATCTTTTGTCCAGAGATTGAGCATTATGTTTCCAAAATTTGTTTGGTTCTTCTACAAGAGTCCGAATTTGCTTTAGCAAAAATAATCATGTCATCAGCAAAAGATTAGAAGGGGATTGGGGTTCCTTGTCTACAGATAGCAAATCCAATATGGTTATCATAGTTGTTACAATCTTCCTGAAGCATTTGTGTAAGCATTTCAGCTCCTAAGATGAAAATTTATGATGAAAGAGGATCGCCTTGTCTTAACCCTTTTCCAGGAAAAAAATTGTTCGGCGGTACCGTTGTTAACCAGGACATAAAAGGAAACAGTAGTAATACATTCCTTAATTCATCGCACAAACTTGTTGTTAAATCCTAGTTTTTCCAGAACACTAGTAATGAAGTTCCAATCAACTTGGTCACAAGCTTTTTCCATATCAAGTTTAATAGCCACCCAACCTTATCTTTTTTTGCTCTAAAGGAGTGGAAGAGCTAATGTGCTATGAGGATATTATCGTGGATTGATCGGTTTGCGACAAAGGCTCCTTGAAGTGGGTGAATGAGTTTTGGCATAATGGATTCCATACGATTTGTTATGGTTTTTGCTATGATTTTACATACAATTGAGCATAGACTAATAGGTCTGAAATGGTTAATTGTAGTTGGATTATCAATCTTTGGGATAATGGTTATAAAAATGTGGTTAATTTGTTTTAGCATTTTTCCACTCCTAAAGAAGTTTTTAGTAACTTTAGTGAGATCGACTCCCACAATGTGTCAATACTTTTAGTAAAAGCCAACAGACATCCAATTAGACTTGAGGACTTGTTACATCCAATGTCAAAAATAGCATTTTTAATTTCAACATTATTAGAAGCTTTGTTAGGTTGATATTATCTTCATTGTTAACCTTATTTTTAATAAGTAGGAGTTTTTCTTGTAGTAACGTTGTATCAAGTTGAATTTTAAAGAATTTCTCCAAGAACTCCTTTCTAACTTCCGAACGGATTTCACTTTCAAACGAAAAAGAGAGCCCATCACTAGTCATAAACTCCTTAATGTTTTTGCGATTTCTTCTTATTGTAGCAATGCGGTGGAAGTACTTTGAGTTTGTATCAATATTTTTCTGATGATTATTTTTTGTTATTTGTCTCCAATAAATCTGATGAAAAGAAAGTAATCGCATTTGTTTAGTTAGTAGATTCTTCTGTAGCATGTCGTCTCTTTGGTTCAGGGTGAGTTGATTATTGATCTGAACTTCTTCGAGTTTTGCTTCAATCTCCTTGAGTTGTTTAAAATTGTTCCCAAAATTCGTTTTACTCCATTCTTTGGCTTTTGTTTTCATTAGGTATGTTTTTTTTGTGAGATTGTACATTTCGTTACCATGGAAATTAGCTCGCCAAGTTTGTTTAAATAGATTTTCAAAAGATTTTTGTTTTGTCCATATCATTTCAAACTTGAAAGGTTGGGGCGTATCAACTTTTAAGTTGGAAATATCAAGGGAAATTTGGCAATGGACTGATATGATGAAAGCATGTTTTTTGTTTTAAGCTGAGGATACCATTGAAGATTTGGTTATGAACCAGGACACGGTCAAGCTTTTCAAGAATGCTATTGGACTCATTACGTTTTTTCCTCCAAGTGAAAGGGTTGCCAGAAGTAGGCACGTCCTCGAAGTTACAGGTGTTTTAAAATTCAAAAGTCTATTGAATATGTTTGTATTAATTAGTGTTCCACCAAGTTTTTTCGAATGTTGTTGGATTTCATTAAGGTCTCCGATGATGATACAAGAATATCATAATTAAGGATGAATTGAGATAATAGTCCCAAAACTGGTATTTTGAGTTTTCTTGTTTGTGTGTGGGGGGGGGGGCAATACACAAAGATGATATTCATTTTATGATCCGTCATTTTACATGAAAATTCGATACAAATGAGCCAATCATTTTTTAATTTAAAAGAGATTGTTTGATTTCTGAGTTGAAACTCCTTCCGAAGGAGACATAAGTCTCTGGCTCTTCCGCTAGCAGGACAATAAATCATATTATCAAAGCCAAGAGACTTCCAAAGCTTGTCATCTGGTGGTTTTTCCGATTTTGTTTCGGCTAGGGCAGTAATGTTGATCTTGTGGATTTTGCAGACTGCTTCGAGGTTTGTCCAAAAGTTATTCCGGACCATACCTATAGTATTCTAATAACTTATTATCATAGGAAAACAAAATTGATTCTTCTTTGTGAGGTGGTAGGATCTGGTGCCTTATTTTGACATTTTTGTGTGTGAGTGTTCGATGAAATTGGTTCTCTTGTCCTTACTAGAGTAAGCAGGCCACCTAGACAAACTATCCAAATACCATGTTTTACTTGATAAAAAAATATAGCTTTTTATAATCGATTCGAAAACAGTGCTTAGAATTGCTCTTGACGCCAGTTTGTAGATTCAACTTAATGTGATACTTATACCCACTTGGGATCCTAGATCCAAAAATTTTGAGCATGTAGTTAAGAATGATGTTATCAAATAGACAAGATTGAGACTTCTGTGATAGAGAAAGCAAGAAACCAACAGCTCGGTATAAGCAAGAAAACAACATCAGCGAAAATGTTGAGGATTATATATGACTATGAGCCCCATATGATTGTAATTAAGATAGACATGTTCACTATATTTAAAGATTTTTATTGTATGAAGCTAGGATAGCGAGATCTTCAAATCAAAAGAACAATTAATTAGTAGGGGGGTCACCCTAGTTTATTACTCTGCATGGGTTACACGTGTTGTTGGGGACATAATTCTTCTGTTCCCTTGGTATGAGAAATCTAGAGGTAAACAAAATACACTTAACAGAAAGATGTGCTTGTTGGTTGAACTTGAGAGTGCTAGAAGTGTGCATCAACAAGGAGAAGAGAACACCCCTTCTTTTGTTGACGATAAACTTTGTTTTGCACTCTAGATCATAGAGTTCCATATTGTACTCCAAGTTGCAATTTAAGAGTTCTTGCAAATTTAGCAAAAGCCAAACCAAAAAGTAGAACAAAAAGCACCCAAAGCCATAACAAAAACCAACAACAAGTAACGATTTTGGTGGTGTTTCGTTTGGTAAAACTAAAATTATTGATAAATCTTGTGAGCCGGTCTTGCAAAGGACAAACATGTAAATTCACAACAACCAAAATTATTGTAAATGATGTAGATGTTAAAAGCCCTCAATCTTACGGTTCTCTTTGTCAAGAAAAAATCTAGAAGCAAGCTGGAATCGTGAATACATGAATCACGAGTATCCAATTCATCATTTTTGAGAGGTGGATATTTAATAGCCGAAGTATACAATCAAATTCCTTAAGTTTAATATCAAAGTTGCTAATTAGCCAATGATTAATTGCATACAAAGTGTTCTTATAAGAGAAAAGATTGTGCTCACTGAAAGAAGAAGACTTCAAACAACAAAGACAAAAGACCAACCTATGTTTGGATCCAATTTTGGGTATCTTGTTGAGGTACGAGGTGATGACCAGATATATTTGGTAGATGAACAGACGCCGGCGATCCACCGAAGGCTTGACCGGAGGACTCATTTCCAAACTAGAGCACATGGGATATGAGCGGGGCACGAACTGTAACGGTCAAAAATCAAAGATGGTCTAATTAGGAATATTAAGGAATTAAAAACGTTTTAACAAGAGATACCTGTTGAGGTAACCTGCTCCTAGATGATATTACGTCCCGGTGTTATTTGGAGCATTTGTGAGCTTCAATTAATAAAAATGCAGTTGAGAGAAATGGTCAAGACATCGGACATGTCTTAAATATGAAATAACATGGAAAGGCAAAACGGCCAAAAAAGTCGCTATTTCGTTTCTTAGCGGCTAAGAAAGGCGACTTAGGAATGCACGTTTTTCGAGACAATTGCGGAATAATTGTCCATACAATATTTCGGATTTATTATTCCAATTTCAAGAAGTTTGGAGAAAGGGGCTAAACCGAATTCAGATCGGTGAAAGGATAACTATCGACTTCGCTAAAGGATAATTATCGTCTTCGCTATTAATAGCGGAAATATCGTTTATTAATTCATTTCCTTTCACGTTTCCTCGTAAAAGCTCTGATTTCTTTCAACCTTCAAATTCAGATTTATTCTCCGTTTCTAATCCGATTTCAATTCCGTTTGAGTTTTTGTATTCCTCTCTTCATTCTATTCATATCGGTACCGAGTTTTCGTATTTCCAAGCAAGTGAAGGTCTTGTCAAGCCTATATGATACTAGGTAGGTTCCGTCGCTCAAATTCCGGTGAATTTGACGATGTCCGAGTGTAGCCTACGTCGATGTGATTCCGAATCTTCTTTCAGATCATCAATCGGGTTAGTAACAAATAAGTTATGAATTCATTCGTTTTTCGTATTGCGATTTGACCTAAATTGACCTTAGGCTTGTCAAAATGGACAATTGGAAATTCCATTATGCTCGTTATATTATTTTGGTGTTTATGGGTTGTTTGTTTGATGAGATTTGATGACAGGTGGGTTCAGAAATTGTCTACGGGCAAAACGTTATTCTAGAAATATTTAATTAGTTAATTGAAGGTTAATTAATTAAATTGGGATTGTAGAGAAGGATATAAGTTAATTAAATTCAAATGAATGAATTTAATTGGTGTTTGAATCGAGAAGTTTAATACGAAGAGTATGATATTCTCAATAGGTGTTGTTGAAGGTTTTGGTCTAACTATAGCTTAATTGCTTTGTGAGCGTTACCAAATACGAGAAAGGAGGATAGTCCGAGTAGAAAAAGGACTCAATAGTTGGTTTGCGAGGTTTTACTATTCTTACTTGTGAGGTAAGTGTATATAAATTATACTTTTTTAATATATATATATATATATATATATATATATATATATATATATAATAGGTATTTAATATGGGATTAGTTTTACGTATAAAATATATATATTTACATGTGAAATGTTATGAAAAGATATGGTATAATATTAAGCATGCATGAATGTGGTTTTTATGATGGTGTGATATTATGATTTCTTGCATGCCTTGTGGAGTATGTGAATGAATGCTTAAAATGATGTTATGTTATATATGAATGTAATGCATGCATGAGAAGTATGGTTTTAATGAGTTGACAACATGAAAGGAAAAAGTGATATGAAGTGATAATATAGACAAATGATTAATTTATTATCCCAACCGAATCCCGCTTGTACACGGGAACTAAAAAGAAAAAAAAATAAACACGTCAGATTCCGATTGAGGAGACCCATAGGTCCGATTCCGATTGAGGAGACCTATTATATAAAATGTCAGTTGGGGTCCGATTCCGATTGAGGAGACCCATAGGTCCGATTCCGATTGAGGAAGCCTATTATATAAACTGTCAGTTGAGGTCCGATTCCGATTGAGGAGACCTACGAAAGTCACAAGTTAGTTGAGGTCCGAACCCGACCGAGGGAGGCCAAAGACGATAACATGGTTGGCCAACCATAGAAAGAAAAAAATGATAAGGAAAAGAAAGAAAGAGAAGAAAAATAAGAAGGAGAATCGTACGAGCAGTTGGGGCTAGTTAGTTAATTATCAGTTATGCATCGATGTGATCGAGTCTAGCATGCTATATGTTATGTTATGATTAGTTACATGTGATGGTATGATATGAGATGCTTATATGAGATGATATGTTTACATGTGGTGTGATAACATGCTTGAATGTTTATATGCTATGTGTTATGGATGGTTGTGGCCGTAATGTGAATGTGGATATGTATGTGTGTGTTTTGGAATGTGACAAAGGGTATAGAGTGTCCTTTGGGGACGAGATATTATATACTTGTATATATTGGGGGAGTGCAATTTGTATACCCTTATTGAGCGTGTGGCTCATTGTTGTTATACCCATATTTTTTTCAGCTGCTCAGACTCAGCTTGTTCAAGGCAAGGACGTTGGACCCAACACTTGGATTTGAGATCATATCAGGTGGGCTGTTATGGGATGTTGCCGCTTAGGATGTTTTGTGTGGTTTTAAACAGTTGTGTTTTGTTAAATAGAGTTTTAAGGCGTATGTTAGTATGTATGTATATATGTTGTGAATATGGTTGTAAGATAAAGTTTTAAAATTTTACGTTTTCCGCTTTTCCGCTTATTGCTTTAAACATGATTAACTAACTAGTAATCAACTAGAAATAGGTGTCACACGAACAGAACCACAAAACCCCTAGGAGAATTGGCCGGCGACCCATCACTCCCTTGCTGCCAACCACATAATGAAGGCTCCTCGAGAACCTCACGAGAATGATTCTTTCGAGCCTTTTTTCCGTTTTCACATTCTATTGAAGAAGAGGTAGGAGAAGGTGGGACTCTTGCAAAACCTATCGTCATCCCCCTCGACTTTAATTCCTCAATTGAAGGTAGAGTTTGATTTTGTTGAGTTGGGGTTGGATCTTGCCCGTAAATTGGGGAGAGCGGGATTCTCACCGAACAATGGATTTTGGATCTAGGGTTTTGCTGTGTTTGAGGCGGCGATGTTGGAATCGATGAAGGCACGGACTTCCAGCAGCAAAAGGGTTTTTTGGAGTTTGCCATTTTTCTACGGAGTTTTCTTGATCTAAATCCCCACAAATGAGGGAGGGGGTAAGATCTTTGAAAAAACTTGAGATTGATTGCTTGATTTGTAGATCCGGAAAGGATGTTCTTCTTTAGAAGTGGCGCTGAAAGGGTGATGCACTTTTGGGTTTGCTATGCCCGTCTAAGCGCGTTGATTGTGAGGCTTAGAGGGGGGTTTTTTTAGCGTGTTCGAGTGTTATTTTTCACTTGACTTTCTCGATATGACACAATATTAAAAAACTTTAAATTAACTTAAAATGATATATTTTTATATCACGTTTTGTTAACCATGATGTCTCACTGTATATTCAAACACTATAAATTAAGACTCAAGTCGTCGTTCAAATTGACAAACAAAACACTATTCTCAGTTCCCTTAATGACATAACCCGTTTCCTCCTAACCCACGCGTCTCTACCGCCTTCCTATTGGGTCGACACACTCCACATGGCCACATACCTTCGTAGCATTACACCGCCACTACCATTAGGTCTAGAAATCCTACCCTTGTAATGTATCATCGCAACCGTCCTATTCTTACCTCCGGGTTAATGGGTGTCTATGTTACCCTAATAGTGTTGCAATCTCCGTTCATAAGCTTTCACCTCGCTCTACTCCGTGTGTATTCAATACTTGACATCTCACCATGGGTTTCATTGCCTTCCGTTGCCTTGACCTTGAGACAAACCGGATCATCACCTCCCACCATGTAAACTTCGACGAGACCAAGATTCCCTTTGCTACACCACCGAGTCCACCGACCTAAGATTATCGCACCTCCACCGGTTTGTTGCATCCCCTAGTGCTCGACCAAATCTTGTTGCCAAACCAACCCATCATGATTCCCCTCCCCCGGCCCAATACCACTATCGTTGGCCCAACTCCACAAAATAGTTAAATAACTTGTGCATACTGATCCGCCGAACATCCCCCTCCCAAAATCACCCATCCTAACCTTGAAGGACCCAAACTGGCTTACTGTCGCGCAAGAGGAAATGTAGTTCCCTTATTAATAATGGTACTTGAGAACTTGTTCCGAGGCCCTACACTACCAATATTATTCGATGCATGTGGTTGCTTAAGCACAAGTACAAGTCTGATGGTTCTCTTGAGCGCCACAAAGAGCGATTGGTGGTTAATGGGAAGTTTCAACAAATGGACATCGATTGCGATGAGATTTTTAGTCCGGTCATTAAACCGGCGACCATTCGGACCGTTTTGAGCCTCGCCTTGTCCCGAGGATGGCCTATTCATCAGTTGGACGTGAAGAACGCCTTCCTTCACGGTCATCTTCAAGAGACTGTCTACATGCATCAACCTCTCGGGTTCCGTAATGCTCTATTCCCGGATCATGTTTGTCTGCTTCGGCGCTCTTTGTACGGCCTTAAGCAGGCACCTCGGGCTTGGTTTCACCGTTTTGCCTCATATATCCAGTGTCACGGATTCATTGTAATAAGAGTGATCAGTCTATATTTGTCTACAGTTATGGCTTTAACTTAGCATATCTCTTATTATATGTCGATGACATTGTTTTGACTGCCTCCTCATCTGCTTTATTGGGGCGGTTAATGGTTGTTTTGAGCTTTGAGTTTGCTATGATATGATTGACCTTGGTCCTCTTAGTTACTTCTTGGACATACAGGTTACTCGGAGTGCCGGAGGGATGTTTTTATCACAAGGAAAAAATGCTCGGGAGATCATCAGTTGTGCTCACATGGCCTCTTGCAAGTCCATGCCTGTTGAGACTAGATCGAAACTAGATGCAAATGCCGACTCTCCGATTTATGACCTTGGTTTGAATTGTAGTTTGGTAGGTGCATTGCAATATCTCACATTCATCGGACCTGACATATCCTATGCAGTCCAACAATGTTGTATGTTCATGCACGATCCCCGAAAGCCTCACTTTCAAGCACTCAAACAGATCCTTCGTTACATACAGGGTAGACCAGACCTCAGATTACATCTGACAACCACCTCCACCTCGAGTCTCACGGCCTACTCTAATTGCCGATTAAGGCGGGTTGTCTTGACACTCGTCTCTACTTCAGGATATCGTGTCTTCTAGGGGGACAATCTGATATCATGGTCCTCCAAACGACAACCAACTATGTCTCGTTTCCGTGCAACAACAGAGTACCGCGATGTTGCTAATGCCGTTGTTGAGACGTGTCACTACGTCCTCTTTAAATTACTGCTACTAACTACTATAATTTTTGATAAAAGTGAACTAAAATTATTCATTGAGATAATAACTACTATAATTTTTCTAATGAAAATTACATAAAATGTCATTACGTCCCATTTTAAAAAAAAGTCAAAAGTATAAAATTGTCTCCTACCTTCTAAAAGTTACAAAACTGTCAAATATATTGTTTTAAGAATTATTTTTCAATACGAAAGTAAAAACACTAATTTCAAATTAAATTTTTTTTAAATTGCTGCTAATACATCAAAAAGATCATATAATAACTTTCAACTTATAAAAATGATTACTTAATTGAAAACTAATTTAAAATTTCTTAATCTTTTCTTTAGTGGGTCATTTAGGCCCACATAAAATCTCTAAAGTGCACTCGACATATAAAAAATGTACATATGTAAAATAAAGTTGCTAACCATTCTATAAAAGACAAAAAAAAAGTTAAAGTGCATTCAAATCTCAAATTTTGGATAAGAAAGCTATTAAGGAAAAGAGAGAGACCCATACGACGTCGTTTCGTTCATAACAAACGCACATGGCTCATCCTGGAGTCCTAGACACGTCGACTCGGCAACCATTGTCGCTTAACTTCTCTCTTGCCTGCGAAGAAGTTTCCCAAATCATTTGTTCTCTCTCATTTCAATGCTTCCGATCCATTTCCCATAAATAATCATTGAGTTTGTCTCAGCTAAATCCTCAAGAAATTTATTAATATCTGTGTCATAAATTTGAATCTCGAGTTCGTAATTACATTCACAGTAGAGAGAGAAATATAGAGGGTTGAAGAAGATTATGTGGACAACGACGACTTACTGAAAGAAATCTTTCTGGTGGTCGTGGACTTTTACTCCTCTTCCGATCTCGACGCCCTCAGTTTCTCCCTCACTCCTCAATTCGCACTTTTAGGGTTTTGCAGCTTTCTCTTATCACCGGTAATCCTATTTTTATCTATCTACGCCTTTGATTTTTTGCCATTTTTAGTTGCGTTCTTTCCCCGATTTTTTCTCTAGGGTTTGCGGGGGATTGTTTGATTTATTTGGTAAACGTCTGATTCATTTTTAAATAATTTTCTCCCTCTTTGCGTGTTGGGAATGGTGATTGCTTCCCCTTCTTGCGAGATTGAGGTGAGTTTTTATTGCTTGAATGCACGTGGAGTTGAAATTTCTTTGCGATTTTTGAAATTTGAATTTCTTTTTTTTTTCCAGATATTCTGACTGTTTTTACAGTTTCATAATGGCTTCTCCTTTTCTCCTTACAGCTTTTGAAATCAGGATTAGCTGATGCAATGTTTTGTATAAGAGTCTATGAAGGATTGTTATGATCTAATACATACTTTATTTCAATCGGATAGGCATTTCCTTGAGATTTAACTTATTATTTATATATTCTCTTATGCTTTGAGCTTAAGCTGTATTTATATGTATATGTGGACCATTTTAAGAAGTATCGACGCTTTTAGTTACATAAGCTAGATTGGGAATCTGTTGGTTGTGGATTTTGGAGAAGTTGATATTAATACGTAAATACTTTTGGATTTTGTTCACAGAAATCTCGCAAAATCGGATACTGCATTGTAGGATTGTTTGACTTGCTTGGTCACAGTTGATGTGATCATCATTAAGTCATGGATTATTCTACAATATGAGGGGATGATGCTCTTGGCTACACAGATTTGATCTTTGCATTGGGTGCTAAGGAGGAGGTGGGAAAGAGAAAATATGGATTCAGCAAGGAGTTGGTTGCAGAAGCTTCAACCACGTGACAAGTTGAGAGGTTCAACTAGGAAAAAGGATTCAGAGTTAGGCAGGGATGGAATGGAGTCAATTTCTGAGGACGAGACCCCATCCAATATCACTAAGCAAAGGGTTGAAGCTGCAAAGCAGTATATTGAAAAACATTACAAGGAGCAAATGAAGAATTTGCAGGAGAGAAAGGAAAGGTGTGCTTTTTCTCCTTTCTTATCTAAGATCGTTTAAGTTTCCCAATTAACCACTGTTTTATGGATTGCTTGCGCTTTTTTTTATATGCATGTCATTACAATGCCTACTTGAATATGTTCATGCACGGTATGTCAAAGTGCAGAGGTTTCTCGATAAGTTGGATATTTCATGTCTAGCAACATTATGTATGTTAAGTTGACTTTGTGGGGTTATTTGGTCTCTTTTTTTTTTTTTACTGAAATCTTGTTGCTGAGCAGACGAAGTGTACTGGAGAAGAAGTTGGCTGATGCTGATGTCTCCGAGGAAGATCAGAGTAATTTACTGAAATTGTTGGAGCAGAAAGAATCAGAATATATGCGACTTCAGAGACATAAAATGGGTGTTGACGACTTTGAGTTATTGACAATGATTGGAAAGGGTGCATTTGGTGAGGTATGCAGTTACTAGGTTTCAGTATACGGGTTTTCTTTGGATGCATTTGTGGATTTCCTTAACTTCTTTAAAGGACACATTTTCCTAGAAAAACACGACAACAGGAAGACTTGATTGATAACAGTTCTTAGTGGCTCACCTTTTTAAGACCGGATACCTGATCCCAGCAAAATTCCGTGTGAGAAGAATGTAATCAATATATATTCTTCTGTAATAATCAAATAAAGCGTAATAGAAGGTTAATACAAGAACACAAGGCCTCATCTCAATGTCACTGTGGTAATGCTGAGTAATGAAGATGAAGCCATTCATCTCATACTTGGCAACAATACCAGAGGGTTGCTATTTTTGTAGTTAGAATGAATGCCCATGCCCTGTAGCCATTTCTTGTCTCACAAAGCAACCTATGATGAAGTGAAATTGCAATCTTACTTATGCCCGACTTTTATTCAGAAAGAGGATAAAGTTTTTGTTCTCCATATATGCATGATTACCTTACTGCTGTGGTCCAGGTTCGAGTTTGTAGAGAGAAAAAATCAAGTCATGTATACGCTATGAAAAAGTTGAAGAAATCGGAGATGCTTCGTCGAGGGCAGGTATACATTTATGTCTCTCCTCCTGCTGAACTTCTCCACTTTAGAGTATTTCCTGTGCTGTAAAATATGTTTCCATAATCCCGAATGTATCCAGATCATTATAAATATTTTTGGGATCCCATTCATGCATTTTTCTTCTTCTTCAATTGAATTGTAAAACACAGGTGGAGCATGTGAAAGCTGAAAGAAATCTGCTTGCAGAAGTTGACAGCAGTTGCATTGTGAAGCTTTATTGTTCTTTTCAAGATGAAGAGTATTTGTATCTCGTAATGGAATATCTTCCTGGTGGTGATATGATGACCTTGCTTATGAGGAAGGATACATTAACAGAGGATGAAGCCAGATTTTATGTTGCAGAAACTGTTTTAGCTATTGAATCTATTCATAAGCATAACTATATTCACAGGTACATTACCTCTTTCTTGATATGGTTCCAAAATGTTGGACATTCATGCTAATGAAATCTTTCTTTGCTACAGAGATATTAAGCCTGATAACCTACTGCTTGATAAATATGGCCACTTGAGGTTATCAGATTTTGGTCTGTGCAAACCTTTAGACTGCAGTGTACTGGAAGAGAAAGATTTTTCTGTTAACAACTCTAACGGGTCTCCTACTGCTTCTGGACCAAAACGTACTCAACAGGAGCAGCTGCAACACTGGCAAAAGAACCGGAGGATGCTTGTATATCTCTTCCCTTTACGGGTTTTTATTCTTTTGTTAGCAGTGTTATTATAGATAAGTATATTCCAAGCAATAGGGAAAATGTGATGCTAAATGAAACTAGCAAGTAGCAACCCAGCATTGTATTATGATACAAACAATTGACTAATAAATCTAGCAATATAATGTAGTTGTGACTGATAGTTTGATTAGTTTCTGTTGGTTAATTTTTTAACTTACAAACATCATCGAGGATCTGAAAAATGTTTTGGGGGATTCTTCGCCTAATCAATTTCTTATAATCATTATGCAGGCATATTCAACTGTTGGTACGCCTGATTACATTGCACCCGAAGTTCTTTTGAAGAAGGGTTATGGATTGGAATGTGACTGGTAATCTGGGTTTCTCGAAAATTGTTTTCATTTTATTTCTTTTGAGGTCTGCTTACATTCTATTAAATATGTTGATTTGCAAGTAAATACTGCTTGAGAGATCATAATTTAATTACTGGGATCTGAAAAGGATAATATATTCCAAGTTTGATTAGTTTCTAAGTGAACTTTTAAAGTTGCATCGAGTAAATTTTATGACAAATATACGCTTTATTTCAATACTATCCTCTTCCTTGATGATATTAGTAATCCAACGTGTGCCAACTGGTTGAAGAGATTATCTAACTGAATAATGTAGGAATCGAGAGAGAAAAAATGATCTGCTAGATTAGATGGCTATCAAGGGAAAGCATAAATTCCGGGGATTATCCTCTACGTGATATCTTACCTTACAGAATTTTCATCAGGATTTTGCTTTCCTCAAACTCATTTTCTTCTTTTGTAGCAATAAAAATCCTTAGGAACTGAAAAATGTGTGCTATTATCAGTAGAGGCTACATCAGTGTTCGATCAAAGTATAAAATGTCATGCTGTAAAATTCTCTTCAACTTTGTTGACCTAGCTTCAGGAAAGCATACATGTGAGACCACTGGCCATATCAATGTGTGCTATTAATTATAAATGGGCCAGATTATTGTAGTGGATCTCTTACCCTTTTTCTGGTCTACTTTTTGGTCTTGACCATGTTATCTGATTAAGAACGGATAATTCCATGTTTTCGTTAATGAATGTGCTGATAGTTTATCTTGTTTAATTCCTTTGTTTCACAAAATTGAGCTTGGTGTGGTGCAAGATCATCTTCTTATCAATTATCAACATTCTTGTCTAGGATAAATAGTAAATACTATATTCTTAAAATGACATGTCTTTTGTCCTCAGGTGGTCACTGGGTGCAATAATGTATGAAATGCTTGTGGGTTACCCACCCTTCTATTCGGATGATCCCATGTCCACATGTAGGAAGGTAACTACAAACCTGTATCTGTTTTTCTAAATCTTGCTCGGCTGTCAGAGGTTTTTTCTCGTTACCAGAATAGAGGTTGGTGGTTATAGAGTTGTCTCCTTTTTTGCTCATAAATATTTGGATTATGACTATCATACATTCATGTCACATGCTAGTTATGCTGGACAAATAATTTGTTTCCTCGTCTCGTAATTTGGATGCGCTACAGTCACTATAAATTTCTGTTGTTCAATGAAGTTTGAAAATGTTCTAACAGCTCTTCTTCCAACTGGTTTGCAGATTGTAAATTGGAAAACTCATTTAAAATTCCCAGAAGAAGCAAGGTTATCTGCAGGTGCGAAAGATCTTATTAGTAAACTGCTGTGTAACGTTAACCAGAGATTGGGATCGAACGGTGCAGATGAAATAAAGGTACTGCATGGTTTGTTCTGTATTGGGTATGGAGTGATGTTTCTACTTGGTCCCCATGTTTAAGTACATTACTTTTGTTTTACTTTTAGCTTCATCCGTTTTTTAATGGTGTTGACTGGGAGAGGATATACCAAATGGAAGCTGCCTTCCTTCCTGAGGTTAATGATGAGTTGGACACTCAGAATTTTGAAAAGTTTGATGAGGTGTGTTTCTTTTATATATTAATGCAGAACTATGTACGTTGCTGAAAGACAGCTTCTTGAAGTTTTGTTAGTGCTTATGGTATTTTGATGTTTCTTGTGGTATGCAGTCTGACAACGCAGTTCATTCATCTTCAAGGTCTGGTCCATGGAGAAAGGCAAGTAGCTAGTATCTTCAGCTTGTCATAACTAAAGCTCGTGTCTATATGCAATTAAAAGAAGCAGAAATTTCAATAAAACGTTCAATATTACTATTTAATTTAAATAATTGAACTAGTGCTCTTCGTAAAAAGAGCCTTCTATTTTTTTTACCATAGAAAAGTCAACAAATTGGTTTTGTTTAGAATATGGCATTATTGCTGTCTTGATGATTTCAACTTTCAAGGTTTCTTTAATTATTGGGGTTGGGTTTATTTTGGAGCAACAGATAAATCTGGAATTAGTCAGCAGACAAATTTTATCAGCGTTCAATCCTTTTTAAGTCTTTAAGTCTATATTTTGATGTGAAAATATTGTGGAGGATTAGAGGGGTTGTGTTCAATACGCTTCATTATTGAGGATCTGCCGAACCATGTTTCTAATTAATCATCATCTTTGATCTAGAAACTCTGGAAGCATTTAACTGAGATGACAAATAAGAAGACTGTTCCATATAATACCCTATGTGCAATTTGAATACCAAAATCAATGGTTGCACCTTGATATAACTTCTTTACTCCCCAACCCCCTCCAAAAAAAGAGAGAAGGAAAGGGAGAAAAGTAAAAATAAGACCTTTTTTATGGTTTAATTTATACTCCGGGGGTGATGTTGAATCAATTCAGGATGAGAATGAACTATAGGGTCTGCAATTGGCTATAAGAGACTGAAAAGCATTTCTATGTCTCATGTATCTGAGCACGGATAGATTTGTGTTTTTGCAATGTCTTATATTTTATATTTGACCCTGTAACCCAGTTTATGCTGTCCCTGGATTGTGAACGTGACTGCAGTTATGCGGTGTTTTCTCTGTGTCTAAATTTTTATCTTGTCACTTTTTTGTCTATTAATTACCCATGTTTGGTTGTTCCTCCTACAGATGCTTTCGTCGAAGGACCTCAATTTCGTGGGCTATACGTATAAAAACTTTGAGATTGTGAATGGCTATCAAGTTCCTGGGATGGGTATATCTCATCATGCCTTTGCTTGTCTGCATGTTTTCAAATGGTTATGCTTAAATGACTAATCACTGACTTGATTGCATATAGACTGCATTACTCCCTATTAGGATTCAAGGTGAAAATGCCTATACAATTTGAATAATTTAATATTCTTAAGGTTTTAATTCATTATTAAGACCCACATGGACCCTCTAAAATCGTGATTGGTTTCACATTGATCTTCTTTTGGTTGCACAATTAACTGTTTTTATGAATAAAAGCACACAATTTAACTTATTACTACGGTTTTTACATATTGATTAGACTGCTGGAACATATCAGAAAACATTTTTTCTTAGCAGCTGTAGCTAATGTTTCATTAGATAAGTAGCAATCCTGCTTTAGTACTTGTGTCTGAAAATTACGTTTCTTTGTGAATGGTTGCAGCTGAGCTGAAGAAGAAAGATACCAAGCCCAAAAGGCCAACAATCAAGTCAATCTTTGGTAAGTTTCACTACCTAAACTGGTACACAACCAAATGTTATCTCTTAACACCATCTCTAACCACATTATGTGATTGATTAGGACTAGTTGAAAAGACACCTGTTTGGTCATGTATCAGTTTCGACTGTAAATAGTATAAATTATATTGAGTATTCACATTCTCAAATAATGCTTATAAAATAATATAGAACTTATAAATAAATAAACTAACATTTATGCATAGAGGAAGAAACAGGAGTGTATATTGGATTCCAATTTCCTGATATGGTGTTAATATACTCCCCACAAAATTTGATCTTTTATTCACCAAATAAAGAAAGGTGTGACTGATTATTTGGGATTGTAATCCAATTAAAGGCAACAGCCCACTTGTCACTCACCTTTGTTGTGTGTGCAAAAGATCCATGTTTGAATCTTGCCTTCACCTTCATTTCATTTTTTTCCCCGAACGGCATGCCAGTTCTGTCCCCCAGCACCCTTGGATCCGCCACTGCATACTCGGACACAGTTATTTCCAATTTGATCTTGTATTCTTTTGACTAAAACTGAGCAAATAGTTAGTCAGAAATGGAAGTATATAATAGTCACTTTTTTTTAATCCCTCTGCATGTCCTTTTACAAAACCCCTCACTCAGACCACATTTTTTTGCATAATAGCTAAGCCAACTATATTTTTTCCATCTTACTCGTACTCAGTTATTTCCAATTTGATCTTGTTTTCTAGTGCCTAAATTTAGTTAGTGAATTGACTAATCTCACTTGTATTTTGAGCAGAGGATGAATCAGATGGTGTATCAGATGCAACTTCAAGTGATCAATCTGTCCAGGGAAGTTTCTTGAATCTCCTTCCTCCTGAACTAGAAGTGTCCCAAACTCAAACCGAGTCGTCTTCCCCAAAAACAGTATAAGCATTGAGAGTTTCAACGACAGAAAGAACATCCAAATCATATGTTTTTAGCTAAACTAACACAGTGCGCCGCTCTCGATCCATCTTAACACTAATGAAAAATGCGTTGCTGTTGTTCGTCTTTACGTTTAAAGAACAAAAGCGGAAAATGCAAGTCATCTGAGCTTCAGCCCCTGTTTGCAGTATGAGCTGTTGTATAATTCTCTTGTCTTCAAAAACGAGTAACAGCAGAAAAGAAGAATGTAAAGTGCAAAAAAGTGAAACACTAATTGTTTAAAATTCTTTTGTTCCATACCCTCTGATGTTTTGTTGTACAAATGCATATTTGTTGATGTTCTGGGTGATGAGATCAAAGATATAATTTGTTTGTATCAAAATTTGCTGTTTCTTGATTATTCTTAAGCCTATTCATGCTGGATATCATTCAGTTTGATCTCATTTATGTGCTAGTTTGAAGATCGGTCAATAGGATATTTGATTTGGATTAGATTTCAATGTTGCTCCTTTTATGTCTAAAATTATTGATTGAATTGGTTAGGTTACAACTAGGGGTGGGCACGGGCGGAATGGAGGGCGGCCCAGTCCCGGCTATTATATATTCTATATGAGATAGGATTTAGATGAGATGAATCCCACTAGACCCTATCTCGGTTGGGATCGAGACCGGACGGGATGAGAGTGAATTATATATGAGATAGGATTGAGATGAGATGAATCCCACTAGACCCTATCTCGGTTGGGATCTAGACCGGACGGGACGAGATCACTCTTACTTAAGTTATAAATATTTATACTATTTTTAAACTTTACTTCAATAATTCATTATTTATTTTTTTGATAAATAGGTAAAAAAAACTTAGGTGGATCAGTTTGTAGAAACTAATCGACCTAAAACATCCTTTCGGACGAGGTCTTGAACGTTTTCTGGGGTTGCATCTACATCCAACTCTTCATTGTGCCCGTGCAAATCAATCTTGTCCGCAACGGTATTAATTTCCCTAAAAACATGTGCACTGGAGTTTTGAAAACCAGAAATAATAATTGAAATGTCGTTGATAATCATTTCAATAATTCATTATAACACTATCACATAACTTGCTCAAACTATAAGAAACTTTTGTTTAAAAATTCAATATAATTAATTTTTATTTAAAAATTCAAAATTTAATTAACTTTTGTTGAAACATCCAAAATAAGTCCAAACTAAAATTTCAAATATATTTGGCTATTTGTTATGAATAATTTTTAAAATATATATAAAACTAATGTTTTAAAAATTTTATTTTATACGGGACAAGCATAAAGATAAAGAAGTTGAGACCGTATTCCATATCGGATATATTTTGTCAGGCTGGGATTACATTTTTTGGATGAAATTCGTTGTGATCGGAACAAGAACGAATCGAAATTGAAATTTACGGGATTTGTCCCCTCCCTAGTTTCAACGATTATCTAATACTCAAGAAATTTACCATCACTCTTTTGTGCTTTTTAATGGTTCACGGGACATAAGTTTTATTACTAAAATGGAAGGAAAAGATTCATTCAATTCAAAATAAGCCTACAAATTTGAATATTTCATTGTTTGTAATATTTATGTTGTAAAATCTCTCTTAATACTCAGATGGCTGTTGTCCTGATAACCAAAAATAATGTATAATTAATATGTTTTTTTAATTCAGATAATTAAGATTTGCTTTACCCTGTAAAAGCTTACGACTTTTTCTTTCTATTAAATAAATATTTGTTTTACCTCGTCACAACTTGGCAATTTTCGGGTATATTCTACTCAAGTTTTGACGATCTTGTTAACATTTATAGCTAGATGATTTCCCAAGGAACAAAAAAAGTATTTAATTTAATTCATTTAAGATTAAATTAAAAATGTTAATATAATTCAACATATTGATTCTATCATACAAATAATAAAATGACAACAAATAATATCAATTAAGACATGAACCAATTTTGTATATTGAAAAATTGCTAGTTAGTTTACAAATTAAATTAGTATATAAACTAAATCACATTAAACCAATTGCAATTCTGAATAAATTTTATTATAAAAACCGTCTATAAATATTTAAATCACACAAAATTTTCTACGTTAAAGTTTCTTTTAAAACACACATTGATTTTTATACTTATATATTACATAATAAAGGTTAAGTTAACACTTTATTATTAAATATTTTAGGTAATTTTTTGTATGATACCTATTG